>OAMR01000231.1:1176874-1213845 GCA_900205405.1 Echinochloa crus-galli | reverse complement strand
CCGTGTTAGATGGAAGAGGCGGATGCAATCAGTTCGAGACCTCAGCAGCGGCGACGTGTAGTACATCCCCCACCGTCATATATCCAATTCATCGTGCCCAAAACGCAGAGGAGGGCGACGACGTTGTGGGGAGATCGTGGTGCAGCGCACGCCAATCCGCGCACCCGTCGCTCGCCGCCTCCCCCGCCGGTCACTGCTGCTTGCATTGGCCCGTGCACTGCCGTCGCCGCTGTTCGCCCGCCCTCTGCGCTCCCGGATGCCGCCACTCACCGTCCTGTCCGTGCTCCAGTCGTCGGCAAGGCCGCCGCCCGCCGCCAGTATGCTAGATGAGAGGTGAACCGGCTGATCTGAGGCGGAAATAAAATGTGCCACTGTAACTTTATTAAACAAAATATATTAGCATCTAAAAAAATAAAATATAGTAGCATTTCTAGGGAAACGATAATAGAAATAAAGATGTCTAAATCACATCTTTGTCACTCAAACTTTTTCCGATAATACCCCTATACTACTTATACTACTCACGGCATACCACCTATACCACTGCTCAAGATAACACTAGTATACAATTATTTTCAACCGTCGGATCTTTACATACTAGTCCTTTTAATGAGTAGTATAAGGTACCGTAAAAGAGCTCACTTTTTGATAGAACCCTTCCCACAATAACCAACATAATTCAAATTTAAAGGTGTAGCAGGGGTTCCAAAATATAGAAGCAAGGGTGTGTGGTCTAAATGTCTCTTGTTAGCCCCGGCTAGCGGGAACTTTCGTTCCCATTCCGTACTCACTAAAACTCTATCTAACCTTTTCAAAGTTGGTGTATATCCAGAGAGTTATCCCAAGTAAAGTGACGGCCTAAGAGATCTAATTCTCTCAAACCAAAACTTTCGATACGGGCATTATAGAGAAAAGGCCATGTCATTGTTTTTTTTCATTTGGACTCCTGATAATATTAAATTCCCCACCAATCAAAATAGGTTTGTTTTATATATGACACATTTGAACCATTTCGGTAAGGTATGCTTCTTTGAGTTCATCTTCTAATTTTTAATATTAAATTAATACGGAAGTCTCCCAAAGTAATATTGCCAATATCAAATAATTGAAGGTTGACTCCCAACAAAATGCCCCCTGTTTGTCCTTTAGGTGACGTCCTATTCCAAAAGAAATCTCTACCACCATAAAATGGTACAACTTTATTATGGTGAAGTCATCTCTCTACAAGTCTCTAATATAGCAATGAAATCTAAGTTATTAACTTTGTTGCCCATGTTTTAATCTGCTTGCAACCGGCAAGAAGTAGCATTGCCAGTTTATGGTTAAACTCGCCAGAATAAAACGTTGTCCTGTACCAATTTGTTAGATCTTGCGCATGGACATTGTTATCTGAATTGTTATCATTATATTAAGAAGTTAGCATGAATTATTATTTTCCTTACTCGTTATTAATGCGGGTAAAAGGACCAGCACAAATAGGGATCACGATGCAATGAGGTTTTCTGTAGTAGCGTCAACTAACCTAGGGTTCAATAATACTAATCAATAAACACACCAAATAGGTACTGGGCCGTCTATATCTGCAGTGAATCTCTCTTTATAGCTACTCCTTATATCCTTACGAAATGTATGGTTTGAGAAAGCAAACTAACCGATACATGTCATCAGATGTCACATCACATGTTGGTTATTTCTAAATTTTAGAATAAGGAATTATTCAGCCTCCGTTCCTCGCTCCAACCTCCATCCCGAACCAACACGAAGTACGGGCCCCTATGCCTTTTTAATCTCTCTTCACTTTAAGAGGGTGTTTGGATACTGTGACTAAAGGTTTAGTCTCGTCACATCGGACATAAAAATGCTAATTAGAAATATTAAATATAGATTAATTAAAAAATCTATTACATAAACAAGGGCTAATTTGCGAGACGAATCTACGAAGCCTAATTAGTTCATGATTAGACAATGTAATACTACAGTAATCATATGATAATTATATACTCCCTCCGGTGTCATATTAAAAGTCTTTTTAGACAAGATTTGAGTCAAACATTAGGAATATAAATCATGATTAATATTTAAGTCGTTGAGTTTGGAAATGTGAAAATCATATAAATAGATTGGTCTTGAAAATTACTTTCATAAAAGTATAAATATATATCTTTTCAAGAAATATTTTTATAGAAAAGAGAAGTCAAAGTTGGGCTTTGATGACCGTGTCGTTGTCCTAAAGGACTTCTAATATGAAACCGGAGGGAGTACTAATTATAGATTAGTTAGACTTGTTATGTTCGTCTCAGCGAGTAGACATAACTTATAGAATTAGTTTTATAATTATTTTATATTTAATACATCTAATTGTCATTTACTTAAGGGGCTAAGCCCCTAGATCCACTAGATTCTGACCGTACCTTTGCTGCTGTTATGGGGAACATATTTTATATATCTCTACACACCAGCCATTAGTTCCTCATGCGATATAGCTGCCAGCTTAGGGCCATACCCGCTCTGCGTATAGGGGACTATATATATTGATCTAGGGTGGTGCAGCGTGCACTGTTCGTTTAGCTTACAATATGTGAGATCCATTACGGACCATTAGTTAACCATTCAGTTGGCGCCTAGCTTTTTGTATTAACAAAACCCAATGTCCCCTGATCGAAGCAGTTGATTTTTGCAGGTTGCCCTAGCATGCGTGCTCCAGTAGTGCGCTTTGCATCTTATTATTTTGGCCTCTTTCATCTTTGGCATATGCACAATGGGTATCTCGGATGTATAATACTGCATCAGTCACTGACATTATGGGCTGAAGTTCAGGTTGTTCAAGGCATGCTGATGTATGGGTTATGGATTAAACTACGTAGTACACATAATGCTCAGTACCAGTACAGGCCACGAGGTGTGCTTTAGCAAACAATTTGAAGACACCAAAAGAGCACGCTTTGCACACCATACTTTTTATTATAAAATTACAGATTTCACTAGTAATAAACAACAGCAAATAGGACAGGATTCTTGAAGCTTAATAAGATATATGTAGATGCTAGTCTCAAATAAAAAGCGAGTGACGGCACATGCATCGCCTCATTTGGACAGTACCATGAGGTGTCTATACAACACTTGTTCACTTGAATATTAATTTTCTCAAACAATTGCACCTGATGAGGTTTTGTTCATTACTGTGCACAGCAAAGGGTACACAATTTCATATATTCCCATCAATTTACGGTAACCACCCCTTGTCCTCTCTGTTGCCTCGTAGCGCACCATGAGAGCAACTCCAGAAATAACCTCTAAATCAGACCCTTCAGATTTTAAATGAGGTTTGTTGTCTCTATTTTTTCTATTTTTTGAGGGTCTCAAAATTTATTCCAACTCCACTAATATGCCTAAATGGATGGATGGCTCCTTAGAGACACCTAGAGGCTTGAGGAGAAAATTTGGAGGCTTCCCTACCTAAAATAGGGGGCATAGTAGAGGGTCTATTGGACTGTATTCTTTTTACCTGCTGGAGTTGCTATGACTACTGCGCTAAATATGGACTGCTTGGATAAAATCCCTAAAATCTCCAGTTTTCCACAACATTTCTTGGTCATGAATGGATTTTTCTTTTGTCTAAATTTGTCAAATTACTAGTTCCCACATGATATTGGTATGTTTAGAGTAAAATAGATAAACTTTGGTCAATTTGTATATTTCTTTTCAATATTTCAATCATATTTCTTAAAAAATAAACTATTGCTGATCCCACTATATTTTTTTGAACTGCAACGACGACTATAAACATTAGGGTGAACCCAACCTTAACACGATTAACTGAGCTTCACACTGCTAGAAAAACTTGCTATCTGTACCGGTCACATGGCTGCGTTAGTACCGGTCAGCCCAGCCGTGCGTAAAAATGCGCGTGCACGGCCGCGAGGACTCGAACCCATGACCTCCAGTCTCGTGCGTTGCTTCCTTACCATACCACCTCTCCCTCATATTTGACTGAGTGGGAGATGCTTTTCTTTTCAAGTAACCCGTGGAGGACATTTTAGTACTGGCCGGTAACACGAGTTGGTACTAAATGTCACACTTTAGTACTAGCTCGTGTTACAAGCCGATACTAATGTGTCATACCATTTTATTATCGGCTGGTGTTTTGAGCCGGTACTAAAGTGGCTTCGGGGGGGGGGGGGCTTCGTGCCATTTTAGTACCGGATATTTTTATGCCGGTACTAAATGTCGTAGACGACTGTGAGTTTCTGTAGTAGTGTCACCCTAACTTAAGCCACCGCTATCAAACGAGATGGTGATCATGCCATGAATGAGAGCACAATCTTCAAGCTAGCAGAAATCAAATTTTGTGATCTTCTTGATTTCTTGAAACCTTAAGGCTTCAGCTCGAGCATCATACCTCCGTGCTTTCAACAATGAAAGTTTATGTGTATATATATCCATATCTGTGTACAGAATGTATACATATGTGTACACTACTACTACTACTAATTAAAGGATCGGAACCACCTCTTGGCGCAGGACAAGGCAGTAGAGTCATCATAAACTACAACTAACCCCATCCACCAGGGTACCTTCTCATAGGTTTTTGTTACCGTCACTCTGTCAGAATCGCCAAAGGTCATCTGAGATGAATGTATGATCATCATCTCCGTCGATCATATCCTGCGACGCCTCTCCACTCGGCGGCATCGGGGAACCGTACATGAAATCATCCAAGGCCGGAACAATATGAGCATCAGACCCCGCCGACGACGACGCCGGCATTGATGGCAATGTATCCATGAAAGACCAATCAAGCGCGTCGTCACTGCCACCGGCGAGGGCAGCTCCACTACTGTAAATGGATGGCGACACGGCGGCGGCGGTAGCTTGCTGCGACGGCGACACGGCGGTGTTCTCCGGCGACGCAGCCGGACTGGCCGGCTGCTTGGCGTGCCTGGCGGCTTCGGCCTGAATCTGCTCAGGCGTCAGCAGCGCGCCGGGGACGTGCCGGACGTTGGGCGGCGACTCCGGGAAGTTGAGCGAGCCGGCGCGGGAGCCGCGGAGGCAGACGGCGGCGGCGTCGAACGCGCGCGCCGCCTTCTCGGCGGACTCGTAGGAGCCCAGCCAGATCCTCTCGCGGCTGTTGGGCATCCGGATCTCCGACACCCAGCGGCCCCATTTCCGGAGGCGCACGCCCTTGTAGCGCCGCTCAGCCGCCGCCGGCTGCGGCGAGCCGGAGCCGGAGCCGCCGGAGCCCTCGCCGTCGCTGCGGCTTGCTCCGGCGCCATCATCCTCCATGCTAGCTGGATCGCTCGTGATGCGTGTATGGATGGAAGGATCGAGTTGCCAAGCTCGATAGATTTATCTAGTGTAGTGCATGATCCAGTGGAAGAAGCTTGGACCAGCCGAGAGGGATTTATAGTACAAGGAAAACGCGGGGTCGATGACTTAATCATCCTCCCGTGTAACCGATGGATAAATAACACGACGCTGATGGTCAACCTAGCTCGCCATGGGAGAAGAGAAGGAAGGGAGAGGGGATCAGATGAGGAACGAAGGAGGAGGTTGATGGGTGTATCAGGTATTCAGGTAGTTTGGTACAGAGAAATAGAATATTGTACACAGCTCGGCCAATGTGTCAATGTGACTCCATTTTGACGAGCACGTTGCGAAAATGCAAGTGCGTGGCTGATGCAATCAATAGTTGAATAGTATAGGAGTATGTGCCTTTTGCTGTTTTGTCCCAGCTGAGGTGAAGCCGCGATGATCTTTCAGATCTAATAAAGTCATCAGATCTGAAGACAGATAATGATATTCTAGGACACATGCCACATACAGCCAGTTGGACTTTATTTATTCTCATAACCAGAAGTGCAAGTAATAATTACTGAATTTTGAGCATACCATGCATGCATGTGAGTGTCCTGCAGTTAGATATTGCAAAGAAATTCATGTAAAGGTACATTTGGTATGCTAGAAAAAATACTAATATGAAGGTGAGGAAATTATGTAAATTAACCTCTATTAATTTGTACAGTAATAATCAGTAACATTACAATAATATATAAGTCTGGAGCCCATATATAGAGATTCATTTCATGTGGTAACTTCGTAATTAAGGGGAAAAAGTCAAACGCTGATCGAGACCAATTGTTAATTAAGCAGTGTAGTACTTGGTGCCGTGTAAAATCTAGGAATACAGACGACCATAAAAAAAACTAGGAATAATACATTATCTGATGTGCTTGTTTCCAGTAAAAAATTGCGCAAGAGCCTTTAGTGCGACAATAATGTTAAACGTGTGGACCAGCAGAAGGGAGATGCCTGGATCGAGCACGGGACGCCATGCATGCCAAAACATGCTGTCTGGAATCAAAAAACACTTACTCCCTCCGGTTTAGTAAAGGAAGTCGTTTTGGACAAGGTTTGAGTCAAATATTGGGAATATAAATCATAAATAACTTTTGAGTCGTTGAGTTTGGAAATGTGAAAATTATATAAACAGATTCGTCTTGAAAATTACTTAAATAAAAGTATTACATGCATAACTTTTCAAAAAATATTTTTATAGAAAAAAGAAGTCAAAGGTGTGCTTTGGTGACCGTGTCGCTGTCCTAAACGACTTCCTTTACCAAACCGGAGGGAGTACGTACAGATATATCCTTGGTCCTCCTTGATTCCTCAAGAATATGTATCTGTCTGTCAAGTTTTAAATTTGGTTCCACAATCAGACCTAGGTGAGTTTTTTGGATTAAGGCTATGAAACGTTCCTCTAAGCAGTGGAGCAATACCCGGTTCTGTATAACAATTAGTCTAAATCATTATACATTCTATAGTTTTGAAATTCATGATTTTTCAATTTCCCAAATGACTAATGATACATAGAATCTCTTTATAAAAATTGTAGTGCTCAATGAGAGATTGTATAAAATGTTCAAGTATACTTACCTATGATTATTGAAGTTGAAAACTATTCAGTATGAGTGCTAGAATAGCATATAACATGTATGAGTATATGTGAATGTGAATGCAATTTATTGGGCTTATGTATTGGAATTGTAATGCTTTGACTATTTAAAAGAAAAAAACACTCAAGAATAGGAATTATATTATATAAATATATTTTACGTGAGTATATATACATATATATTTTGAAAGAAAAAGTAAAACAAAAAATACATAATTCTAGGGGTGGGTGATGGCGCCACCCGCCCTACAAATAATTTGGGGCGGGTGTGATGGACTGATGGTGTCACCTGCCGTTATGAATCATTTTTAAAATTTTATATAAAAGAATAACATACCTCATATGGTCATTGACCCTGTGGTGTAGTGGAAAGGAATGCTTGCAGAATGCTGGAGGTTGTGGCTTTGAATCTTGTTTAGCCGTATGATGAAAAAAAATGCACAACTTCGTGGATATGGGAGCCTCCTGAGTACAAAAAACAATTACATATTTTTGGCTACTTCCATATTTTTTTCGGAATTTTAAAAAATTATTTGATTTGTAGAGGTGGTCATTTGTAAGTGCAGACCATACATGCAAATGACATTTGTGGGAGCGGCTCAACACACACTGGACACATGAGCCGAATAAAGAGGAGAAAAACTAGCTCGTCTTTGTCAGACTTCCATTAGGAGTTTTTTACAGAGAAATTTCTCCTCTCCCACTTGTGTTTAGTGATTGGCAAGTGGCAGCTCTACATTGGGATAGATCCAATCGAATGTATCTTATGAAAATATATAGGTGGTCAAATTATTGTGGACTAGCCAGCTGAGCTATGCCAGAGCTAGTCGATCGACTATGTATGCATATGATTAGTCCTGAGTAATCGATGATAAATTGGCGGGCCGATTGCCTAGGTAATGTAATCGAATCGAATTGCTTCATCGATGTTCACCAGCGGTACACGAACTTGGCACGAAGTGTCATCTAGGTCCCTAAACTCTGAAAAAGCACATCCAAGTCCCTAAACTTGCTAATCGGTTCACATGAGGTCCAAACCTCTATAATCAGTAAACTGCGTACGTGGCATGCTGACTGGGTGCTGACATGGACATGCATATGTGGGCCTAACAGATCAAGTCAGCCTTCTCCTTCTCCTTTCCCCACCCGACGCCCACTCCCCAATCTTCCTCTCTCTCCCCCCTCTCAGTCCAGAGGCAGCAGCGGCGTGGAGCCAGCGGCGCGGCGAGGCAAGGATGCGCTGGGCGAAGCGGTGGCGGCGTCGGCTGGGTGCATGTACACGCGGTGCGACGTGACGGACGAGGCGCGGGTGCAGGCGGCGGTGGGCGCCGCGGTGGCGGCGCACGGGAGGCTGGACATCATGCTCAGCAACGTCGGCGTGCTTCTCCCGACGGGGCCCGAGATGGACATGGACCTGGCGGAGCTCGACCGCGTGATGGCCGTCAACTTCCGCGGCGCGGCGCCATGCGTGAAGCACGATGCGTGTGCCATGGCGGCGGCGGCGGCGGCGCCATCGTGTGCACGGCGAGCGTGGCGTGGATCCAGGGAGGGTTCGGGGCGGCGTCCAAGCACGCGCTGCTGGGGCTGGTGCGCGCGGCGGCGGCGGAGCTCGGGCACCACGACGCGCATGTCAACTGTGTCTCCCCCAGCGGCGTGCCACGCCGATGAGCTGCGGGCTCATGGGCGCCGGGCCGGAGGAGCTGGAGGCCATGACGGTGCCGCACAACGTGTTGCGGGCGGAGGACGTGGCGGAGGCGGCGCTGTTCTTGGCCTCCGACCAGGCGCGCTGCATCAGGTGGACTCCTCCGTGTGGCGGGCACGGGCGGGCGGTATGTGTGGCGGCGGCTCCCCGTGCTGCTCGTAGCGGCGGCGGCTACGCAAGACTCGCGGTGGCAGAAGGGTGGTTCGCGGCAGCAGCGCACGGCTCCCCGCCGTCCCTTCCCCAGCTCCCCACCGCCACGGAGGGCCGTCTCCCTCCCTCAGCTATCGCCTTCTTCCCCAACTCCGGCGTCCAATTCCTCGCGCCAAGTGTCGCCGGCCGTCCCCGCTCCCGAATCAGCGGCGCCAGGGTCGGCGCGGCGAGGAGGCGGGAATCGACGGCGAGCTGCGGCAAGGAGGTACCGGCGGCGGACGGGTTCGGCGCGGCGAGGAGGCGGGCATCGGCGGCGAGCTGCGGCGAGGAGGAGGCAGCGACGGTGGCAGACGGGTCGGCGCGGCGAGCCCCACGGGCGGGCCGTGGGTATCGCCGTCACCGCGCTGGTGGGAGGTGGAGGCGGGTGGGGGAGAAAGGAAGGGTAGGTGGGCCTGGCACGTGGGGCCCACTTGTCATGTCCGCGTCAGCGCTCAGTCAGCCTGCGGTTTAATACGTATTAAGAAGATTTGACCTCGTGTGAACCGATTAGCAAGTTTAGGGACATGGATGTGCATTTTCAGAGTTCAGAGACCTGGACGACACTTCGTGCCAAGTTCGTGAATGATTAATTGTGACTAATCGAACGATTTGAAAACACTCACAATAAGGAACTGCTAAAAGCATCTCATGACATGGAGGAG
Source organism: Echinochloa crus-galli (assembly GCA_900205405.1). Classification (NCBI taxonomy): domain Eukaryota; kingdom Viridiplantae; phylum Streptophyta; class Magnoliopsida; order Poales; family Poaceae; genus Echinochloa; species Echinochloa crus-galli. The sequence goes on along the minus strand of OAMR01000231.1, from coordinate 1,204,340 downwards.
CTGGGTTTCTATTTTGTTATCTTAAAAAGTTATTTAATTTGGTGTGGTCGTTAGCACTGCAGGGATAGTTACATATATACCATGGTGGATTGCGGCCTATTATGTAAACAGATTCCGTGAAAATTGAGACTTTCATTTATTGCTTGGAGACTTCATGAAAATGTTTCTGAAGAACCAATGGAAGTTGGTCATGTACTCATGTTCTAGCAGTGGCTTCGAAAATGAAAAAAGAAAACTAATAACGTCGCTGTCCTACCATAGCTAGCTAGCTTCACTTTGGATAGCTTGGCTTCTGCTTATGGCCTGATTACTTTTGAAATTGAAACATTGCGCTGGTATCACACATGCCAAACCAAAGTAAAAACATATTGGAATAATCAACCGTGCACTTTTCTGTTGTTTATATTGTGCATCACCACAAAGCACTCAGCATCTTTGTTGAATTGTTGCCATAGGCTGGTTAGGTTAAAAAGAACGGAGCATACGAAGGTATATAGATTGACTGACTGCAACACCACCCGGCAAAGTGCGACTATATATGCGAAGTACTGAGAGCCTGCTTGATTTACTACTAAAATTTTGGCTTGCCAATATTTTGGCAAGCCAAAATCTTAGCAGAAAACTTGCTAACATTTTGGCAAGTCAAATATATTTAGACTGTTAATTTTGATAGCAAACCAAATGATGAATAAATAATTGGTTTGCTAAAATCATGGTATGCCAAAATTTTGGCACTGAAGCAAGCAGGCTGTAAATCACCATCTGACATATTTTCCATACTAGTTACCTAATTAGTAAAGTACGACCAACAGATGGAGCTTTCTAAGAATTTTAGTCGTTTTCTTCTTTGATGTAATACATCCCGTCCTCCGATCCGTTCTTTGTGTGTGTCGTGAAATGGAGTGGGTGTCACCAGAGACCAGAGAGCTCCATGTGGTTCTTAGCCTAACCTTTCATAGTTAAATCAATCTAAATGGAAATGTCTATTAAGATCAAAGACTGAATAGGTGCCATGCACACATGACACTCAACCTAAAGGAGGATGCGGCAGGCCTGCCACGCTATGCCTCGACCAAAGATCCTTCTAGATTAATTATGTGCCGTTGGTGAACTGATGAGCATCTATCGTAAGATCAATTCTAACGTCTTGGTTGTGCAATTATTATCTAATGTGGAAATGATGGGGACTTGTCGACTTGATGAGATTGTAATTCATGCCTTTGCGCAAACTGCTTGAAGTTGACTACCTCTGGTCTCTTATGCGCCTAAAACGCCATTTGTATTGGTACCTTGTGTCAGTTTCCTGCAGGTGTTTGTGTAGCTTCTTGTGGTAGTAGTTTAATTGTTGATGCGTGGCCAACTTGCCGGATCCAGGGCAGGTTCGCCCGGATCTGGACGGCGATGGCGGGCCGGCGGCTGTCGGTGCTCGGTGCGTAGACGGCGATGGCGCGCGACCGACGGTGGGATCTCGGCCCGCGGAGCGGCGGCCCGAGATGAAGCGCGGCGGCGTGCGGCATGCGGCGTGCGACGGTGGGGCATGCGGTGCGTGGCGGCCAGGTGTGCAGCGCGTGGCGGCGCGACCCGGCTAGGCACGTGAAGGCGCAACTCGGCTTGACGGGCGGCCCGCGTGTGCAGGTGCTCGGTGAAAACCTAGCTCGATCTTTGATCGTTGCCGGTGACGGTGGTGCTGTTGCATCGTTCTCCTTGATGAAGGCGTCATTGTAGGGACCTCACTATTTAGAGATTATCCGGTGAAAACCGAAGAACTGGCTCGCTGGTTCAGGCGGCAGCGGCAGCAGCTGATCTCGTTTCCTTCTTGGAGGCTCGCCTCGGAATCCTTGGATTGATGGTACGGGTTTGACAGCAGGTTGTTTGATGTTGTGGGCGAGATCGACTAAGACGGTAGCTACGTGACAGAGACTACGGCTTATTCTGACATCAAAGTTTCTAAGTAAACTAGCAATGGGAAGAAGAGCTGTTAGAGAAAGGCACAACAAATTAGTTTGGACTTTGAAGAAGTTATGAAACTTAGTTTTTCTAGCTTTTTTAGTCCTTTAGCTTTCTTTTGTCTCTTTAGATCCTCGATTTTGAGGTATTGAGTCTAAGAACTCTTGTAACCTTTGGCCGTATATATCCACATGTGGATATAGAGGCGGATTATTTCCAATATCTAAAATAGATAGCTGTCATTCCTGTTTGTTTGAAAAAAAAAAGAGAGGGTGATGAAGAAGCTGGCCTTTAACTGATCATCATTAAACATAGAGAAGCAGAACTAGAAGGAAAAGATAAATTAAAGAGCTGCAGCTCCAAATCTGAATTCGTAAAGTATTCCAAAAATTCATAGGAAGTGCATACCCAAATCAGATGATCAAAAGATTGACCAAAAGATCCAATGATGTGAAGAGCTAACCTATTTAACCTCCGCTTAAAGTCTAGCTGATTGATAGCCTCACGGAGACAGGATGTTGCCGGCCTAATAGTTAAATGGAGGATGAATTGTCAGTGGGGGCAGTTGTTTGTACGAACTTAAATGTAGCTATAGCAGCATATATATGCAGGGTGCAAAGAAAATTCAGTCAATACTGAGACTGCACCGGCATGCATGGTTCATGCGCGACAGCAAAAAGGCGATGTTTCCCACTTTGGCCTTTTGAGTACCACTCAGTAGGAAATACACTAGTAAATTAACTTGCGGGAACACTACATATACTTGCACGAGTGTACTCCTTCGCCCCATGAGTTATGCATTAGGATCTAATCCTTCGATCTAAAAAGAAACATATATTTTAAGTCACTATTTTAAATTTAACCAAACTTACAGTGAGGTAAGACATAACTTTGAGTGCTTCGAGCATAACATTCAATTTATCTGAGTGGTAGAAAATAATATACGTAGCATATAAAATTTGACAGATTTTTTATATTTTTAAAATATGCGACAAATAAATAAATAGACCCTTATATTTTTCTCTGAGTGGTAGAGCATAACTTTTTTTTTGAGGGGATGGTAGAGCATAACTAATTCTGATCTCTGACTATTGCTCCCCACAGGCCACAGCAATTGTTTCAGCGGGCCTTGTGTGGGCTGTGTCCCGCACGCTGCTGGCCTGCTGCCGCTAGGCGAAGCAGCTACATATATGCTCGCTCCTGGGCCGAAGGCAACCCATATCTACCGTGGCTGTGTTTCGAACAAACAAAAATTGACGGGCCGTGGTTCGTTCATGACTAGTCGAACCTCAATTATTTTCTTCGGTAAGTCTAAGGAACGACAGGTCGCGCTAATGAGTTACCGCGCGACCGCGTTCCGTTGGCCTGGCCCAACTCCCGTTCCATCTGTTTGGCCTATTATGAACTGGCAGTCCGTTACAATATGTTATTAGAGGTAAAAATAGATCCCACCTTTTTTTAGAATGTCGCGACCGCCGCGGCCCATCGTGCTGCTGTGCCATCCTGAAACCATTGACCGGCTAGTAGACTTTATTTAGCCCATATTAGTGACTGCTTGTTAATATCAAGTTACTATAATATACCGGTTATCCTTACATGACCATACACAAATATCCGTTGTATCAATGTGTACATTTTAACTATCAACCTACATATATTGTGACTATCAATAATATATTATGAGCATCAACATGTGTATTATGACTATCCACCTACATATATTATCACTATCAATCTACATATATTCTAATTCCTAAATGTCAACCTATGTATTAGCTCATCAATCTGTGTATTCTACTATCAACCTACATATATTGTGACTAGAATCTATGTATATTATAAATATCAACCTACATATATTATTAAAATAAATCTATATATGTTAATGGAATTTATATAAATTGATAGTTTAAACTTATATAAGTTGATACATTATCCTAATCTAGAGAGATGCATTAGTCACCTCTATCCAGATAAGGTGTTGTAAAGGTAGGATTTAGATATAAATAGTGTGGGGAAACTATATTTTAGCCATATATGTACGGTCTTGGTAAACAAAGGGACGGGTGTCGAGTAGGTGGCTTGATTTTTTTTCGGACAAAAAGGACTGATAACAAGGCATGACGTGAACAGAAAAATACAAAGAGAAGAAAGCATCGAGTAAGAAAGAAAGCTCAGCGCCGTAATAAACGGAGGGGAACGGGTCGCGCGCTCCGTTACAGCGCGAGCCGTCGCGCGATATCTTCGTCCTATTTTCTTCTCCTCCTTGAAAGAATCGATTTGTTCATGCATTCATGCACTATTTCTACGGTGGCCATCTTACCTGATTGTATTGGTGACCTCTCAACGCCATATATAGGACAAGACACCAAAGATGATTGATTGGGAATACACTATTATTTCTTTTTACAATGCAGCGTAGTATGCTCCCGTGCAGAGTTAGTTCCCGTCAATTACATTTACATGGTGTTGCCAAAGGTAAATCCAGACCCCTTGAGCGCCTCCTCCACGACGCCGTCTAGCCTCAACACCATCTCCGGCGTCATGTAGTTTCTCCAGTCCCCTGCCACCCCCTTCCTGAAGAAATGCTTGTTCTTGACCGTCACCAAGCCATTTCTCATGTAATCTCCAGTCTTGTTCACCGCCACGCTCCGCTGCTTCTCCATGCCTGCACAGCTCAAGAATAGCACGCACCACGCCGGCCTCTTCCTCCGCCGCCAAGAACGGGCACCCCATGAACTCCGCCATCTTCCTCAGGTTGCCTACCGGATCCTGCAGCATCTCCTCGTACCTGAGGCACAGCACGTGCTCCGGCCGCCGCTTGCTCGCCTCCCAGTACTCACGGGCGTGCTCCCACACTGCGGCCCTAGCCCGACCTCGCCTCGGCAGAACAGCTCGAACGTCTCCTCGAACTTGGGACCTGCTGTCGAAGCAGGCTGTGTTGTTCTTGTTCCCTGCTGCTGCGCATGGGCTTCTTCTTCTTTTAGCTGCACACGGGCCGGGCTTCGAAATGCCATAGCGAGCAGCCCCTGCAGGAGGGGACAGGGGCAAGGATAATGATGACGATGACGTTAAGCCGTTAAGGCGGAGGAGGGGGAGGGTAGCCGCCGCGCGTTCACCCTCCCCAGGTTCAACCTGGCGAAGCGCGTGCGCTTCACGTCCGCCGCCGCCGCCGCCGGTGGCTCCCAACCCACCACGGCGGTCTTTGGCGCTGCAGCTGCCAAAGAGTTGCGGGATATAGTTGGTAGCCTGGCAGATATCATCGGTGACATGAAGGAGTTTTCCGTGTTCCTGATGAGCTGCCCTCCCATGTACCGGCAACCTTACAGCGCTCACTTGTTTGTGGAGAAGTGCATGTTTGGCCGGCGCACATGGAAAGGGAGAGGGTCCTGGAATTCTTGCTGCTGCAGATGAACCTAGCGGTGCTCTTGGAAATATGGGTGTCCTCCCGATCGTCGGGCCGATGCATATAGGGAAGACTACTCTTGTGGAGCATGTTTGCAAGGATGAAAGGGTGCGCAACCGCTTCTCCATGATATTGTTTTACAGTGGGAATGACCTTAAAGATGAGACGATGGCCAGCTTTAGAGACAAGTATGTGATCAAGCACCGGAATGATAGCGACTTGGAGAAGAGGTTGTTGATTGTCATTGAGCTCGTAGATGATGTGGATGAGGAGACATGGAAGAGGTTGTATTCTTCCGAAAGAAGCATGGCACAGGGGAGCAAAATGATCATCACTAGCCGGTCCGGCAACATTATGAGGCTGGGAACAACAGAAGCACTCCAACTAATTTCTCAATGTCGACTACATGTCAACTATTCACGCTTTGTCAAGATTTCCTTGTGCTGCGTAATGAGCGAATGCATAATCCATGATCATCCACATGCAATTATTCTTGGCTTAATGACTTTTTTAATTGTGTGCTCCGTGGCATGTCGCATTCCCCAACAGTACCTCACCCAGCTGCCTGCATGGTGTGAGAACCATTCAGCTGTAAGGTGCTTTAAGATTCGTATAGACACCTGTATCATACTCGTGTCCAATCATGATGACCCAAAGCTTCATCAACGTCCATTGTCACTGGCTTCTTTATGGAGGTCATGACTCTATACCATATGTTGTGTGCCAAGTTGTGTTACATCCCGCTGCCAGCATAACTTAACAACCTTGTTTCTCGTAACAGTTTTTCAATTAAACATTTAGTGCAGAACTACTTATTTCTCGTAACAGTTTTTCGTAAATTACATACTTTTATAAAATCAAATTGCTAACTTTTTATAAATATTAGTTCTTACTTAAGATATTTGTTGCTTATATCACGCATGAACTCTTTGTTTTATTATAAATTAGTAGGAAATTTATTCTTTTTCCTTTTTTTGGTTAACATAGGTAATTTCTGGCCGTTTAAAACAAATGCTCCATGGCTTACTTTAACTTTGATTTACCAACTAATAGATATTATTACTAAAATGGGCTTTTTAAGCTAGAAAAATGCCGCAAAATAGTGGTATTGAATTGGTAGACAATATCGGGCAGGATACCCAATGAAACATAAAGTAAAACGAAAAAAGAAACAAATATACAAACATAGGAAGGTGTAAAGAGAAAAGGTGAGATAGATAAGACTTGATATAACATATTCTTTTGTTGGCTCCCTGTTAACATAAATGGGCTGGTGGTTTGTCTGGCAGTGGAAAGGGGTAAGCATGGTATTGGGAGGAACAATGTTGGCAATAACACCTCCGTCAAAACAAAGAAAAAAAACTAAACTAGAACACATTCATATAGAACCCTTAGAACAAATGATTTAAACCTCTAGAGTACCTATAAAAATGGCTGTTCCATATGAAGTTTGGATGATGTTTAGCTTGAGATCGAACCTCTTGGCCAATTTCCTTCGTGTATATCTCTTCCTATCCTGTGTTTTTTCCCACATGTCATCTAAATGGCCATTTGTTGGCTTTCCTATATGTTTTCTTATCCTTTAGGATTTGAGGTTTCATGGCATCCTAATTATGTGGTTTTCCATTTCAAATCCTATATTACAAGGAGCATAAATAGTGTCACAGAGCATATGGTACTGAATGTGGCAGAAAGGACCACAGACCACCACTACACCAAAAACGCATATTGGTGACTGTCGACGATTTATGTCGAGCACGTCTGCTAGGGGTACCCCAGGAAGTAGATTCGTGGGTCTCGCCGAGTTCTAGGAACGATAGTGCACGAACAACATAAAGATTTAGACAGGTTCGGACCGCAAGTAGTGTAATACCCCATGTCCTGTGTGTTTGATTGTATTGCACGCGAGTTGAGTTGTATGGTCTACCGAGCTAGGGACCGCTGCCCTCTTTTATATATCCCAGGGGCAAGGTTACATGGTAGGTTCCTAGTCGGTTATAATATGGGAGTCCTAATAGAAGTACACGAGTAGTTCTACTAGGACTCGATCTTCTGTCTTAAGGGTACCCGGGGATGCATATTCCACGGTGACAGCTCTAGATAGTAATCAGTGCAAACCAGTACTTCACGGTGTGAATCACGTTGAGCTTATCTTTACAAACAGTGGCTTAGCCAGGGGCAGGCAGGGGCCATGGCCCCCCTTGACATGTGAGAAAATTTGAGACTTCTAAGTAATATTCTAAAGATGGACATTTCAAGTTTATCATGGTTTAATGATTTCAACAATTTACAGCGTAAGTATGCCATATCATATTTCTGTACATTCTATATTATTGTGTCATCAGGGGCGGACCTAGCCCAAAAACTGAGTGAGGGCCTGCTACTTGTTGGGCCTCGATTGCTACAGGGAAATAGACCCAAACTCCACTGAACAAGAAAAAATGAGTGTGGGCCTGGGCCCTCACTGGGCCTAACGTGGGTCCGCCCCTGCCGCGCTCCGACCCTCCCCCTCCAAATCGCGCCCCTTCCTCCCGCGCTCCGCTCCCTTCCTCGCACGCGCATCTGCTTCCCCCGCCAAAAGCTCGCGCACGCATCTCTTCCCCGCCTCCGCTCCTCCACCAGCAGCCGCCGTTGAGGAAGCTCGCCCGCCCGCCGCGCCATTGAGGAGCTCGCCCGCCCGCAGATCCGGCCGCCCGCGCACCCGCCCGCGGGGACGAGCGGCCACAGCCGGCCCCTGGCGACTGCAGGGCACGGCGGCGAGCGGCAGCGGCCACGGGGATGGGACGCCGGCCACGGGGAGAGAGCGGCGGCCGGTCCCGGCGAGCGCCGGACTCAGGCCAGCGGACTCACGCGCCGCCAGCGGGAAGCTTGAGGTCGGCCTCGGCGGTGCTCGAGACGGCTGGAGAGCGGCGTCGGTGAAGAGGAGGACGTCGAGCGCGGGCTCCACGAGCTTGACGTGCTTGGTCTCGACGGCGAGACGGAGCAGCTGCATCACGAGCTCGGCCTGGGGTCCCTCACGCACGCGCCCGGCCGACGCGACGCGAACCCGTCCGCGGCTTCCGCCATGGCCGCGGACCTCGGCTCTAGCTGCTCAGACGGGAGGAAGCCGCGGAGATGGGGGATGCTCGCATTCTCTCGATCGATCCAGAGACGAGGGCAGGTGTGACGCGGAAAGAGACGATGGGGTGAGGAGCAGAGAGAAGCAGAGAAGCGGATCTGGAGGAGAGACATCGAGAAAGCACGGGAGAAATCACGGGAGCTCGGTCACGCACGGGAGAGATAGATATTTCTCTTGAACTTTTACATTTTAGTCTAGAGAGATGCATTAGTCACCTCTATCCAGATAAGGTGTTGTAAAGGTAGGATTTAGATATAAATAGTGTGGGGAAACTATATTTTAGCCATATATGTACGGTCTTGGTAAACAAAGGGACGGGTGTCGAGTAGGTGGCTTGATTTTTTTTCGGACAAAAAGGACTGATAACAAGGCATGACGTGAACAGAAAAATACAAAGAGAAGAAAGCATCGAGTAAGAAAGAAAGCTCAGCGCCGTAATAAACGGAGGGGAACGGGTCGCGCGCTCCGTTACAGCGCGAGCCGTCGCGCGATATCTTCGTCCTATTTTCTTCTCCTCCTTGAAAGAATCGATTTGTTCATGCATTCATGCACTATTTCTACGGTGGCCATCTTACCTGATTGTATTGGTGACCTCTCAACGCCATATATAGGACAAGACACCAAAGATGATTGATTGGGAATACACTATTATTTCTTTTTACAATGCAGCGTAGTATGCTCCCGTGCAGAGTTAGTTCCCGTCAATTACATTTACATGGTGTTGCCAAAGGTAAATCCAGACCCCTTGAGCGCCTCCTCCACGACGCCGTCTAGCCTCAACACCATCTCCGGCGTCATGTAGTTTCTCCAGTCCCCTGCCACCCCCTTCCTGAAGAAATGCTTGTTCTTGACCGTCACCAAGCCATTTCTCATGTAATCTCCAGTCTTGTTCACCGCCACGCTCCGCTGCTTCTCCATGCCTGCACAGCTCAAGAATAGCACGCACCACGCCGGCCTCTTCCTCCGCCGCCAAGAACGGGCACCCCATGAACTCCGCCATCTTCCTCAGGTTGCCTACCGGATCCTGCAGCATCTCCTCGTACCTGAGGCACAGCACGTGCTCCGGCCGCCGCTTGCTCGCCTCCCAGTACTCACGGGCGTGCTCCCACACTGCGGCCCTAGCCCGACCTCGCCTCGGCAGAACAGCTCGAACGTCTCCTCGAACTTGGGACCTGCTGTCGAAGCAGGCTGTGTTGTTCTTGTTCCCTGCTGCTGCGCATGGGCTTCTTCTTCTTTTAGCTGCACACGGGCCGGGCTTCGAAATGCCATAGCGAGACCAGCGTGTCCTTTGGGTCCCGGGTGATGTACACGACGCGGCACTCAGAGGCGGCGCCATCGTCCGCCGCCGTGGCGCGTCTCGGCAGCAGGGAGTAGTAGGCCGGGCAGGTGCGTCGCCAGGAGACGCGGCGCCGCCGTATCGCCGCCGCCGCCGCTGTGTTCCAAGAGCCTCGGGGTGTCGATGAACTTGACGCGGTTGTGGGGGTTGCTGGAGAGGAGAGGGTGGCCGGCGTCGTCTGACGACGGCGAGGGTGGCCTTGAGCCAGGTGGTGCCGGTCTTGGGGAAGCTCGCGAGGAGGATGTCCGCGGGGCGCTTCTCGAAGGTGGCATGGGCTGTTGGGAGGAATTGCAGGACGAAATCTGGGAACCAGAAGCCGCGGTAATGGAGGAGGGTACCAAATATAGGGCTGTGTGGCCCTTGGGGAAGAGAAGCGATGATCTCGGTGAAGTTCGCCGGGAAGAGCGCGCTCGTTGGTGAAGGTGGACTCGTCGCCTGATTCGTCCACTGTAAGGGCATGTACAGCCCGTCGGTAAGGGCCGTCGGTATGGTGTCACATTTGCAAAAAAATCCCCACGCCTCCCTACAGACGGCCTTCGCGTCGCCTGGCGAGGCGACGCGGGCGTCCCGTTCCCCCACGCCCAGTCGACGGGCTGTAGGGGCCGTCTCCTCCATTGTGTGCTCCGTGGCATGTCGCATTCCCCAACAGTACCTCACCCAGCTGCCTGCATGGTGTGAGAACCATTCAGCTGTAAGGTGCTTTAAGATTCGTATAGACACCTGTATCATACTCGTGTCCAATCATGATGACCCAAAGCTTCATCAACGTCCATTGTCACTGGCTTCTTTATGGAGGTCATGACTCTATACCATATGTTGTGTGCCAAGTTGTGTTACATCCCGCTGCCAGCATAACTTAACAACCTTGTTTCTCGTAACAGTTTTTCAATTAAACATTTAGTGCAGAACTACTTATTTCTCGTAACAGTTTTTCGTAAATTACATACTTTTATAAAATCAAATTGCTAACTTTTTATAAATATTAGTTCTTACTTAAGATATTTGTTGCTTATATCACGCATGAACTCTTTGTTTTATTATAAATTAGTAGGAAATTTATTCTTTTTCCTTTTTTTGGTTAACATAGGTAATTTCTGGCCGTTTAAAACAAATGCTCCATGGCTTACTTTAACTTTGATTTACCAACTAATAGATATTATTACTAAAATGGGCTTTTTAAGCTAGAAAAATGCCGCAAAATAGTGGTATTGAATTGGTAGACAATATCGGGCAGGATACCCAATGAAACATAAAGTAAAACGAAAAAAGAAACAAATATACAAACATAGGAAGGTGTAAAGAGAAAAGGTGAGATAGATAAGACTTGATATAACATATTCTTTTGTTGGCTCCCTGTTAACATAAATGGGCTGGTGGTTTGTCTGGCAGTGGAAAGGGGTAAGCATGGTATTGGGAGGAACAATGTTGGCAATAACACCTCCGTCAAAACAAAGAAAAAAAACTAAACTAGAACACATTCATATAGAACCCTTAGAACAAATGATTTAAACCTCTAGAGTACCTATAAAAATGGCTGTTCCATATGAAGTTTGGATGATGTTTAGCTTGAGATCGAACCTCTTGGCCAATTTCCTTCGTGTATATCTCTTCCTATCCTGTGTTTTTTCCCACATGTCATCTAAATGGCCATTTGTTGGCTTTCCTATATGTTTTCTTATCCTTTAGGATTTGAGGTTTCATGGCATCCTAATTATGTGGTTTTCCATTTCAAATCCTATATTACAAGGAGCATAAATAGTGTCACAGAGCATATGGTACTGAATGTGGCAGAAAGGACCACAGACCACCACTACACCAAAAACGCATATTGGTGACTGTCGACGATTTATGTCGAGCACGTCTGCTAGGGGTACCCCAGGAAGTAGATTCGTGGGTCTCGCCGAGTTCTAGGAACGATAGTGCACGAACAACATAAAGATTTAGACAGGTTCGGACCGCAAGTAGTGTAATACCCCATGTCCTGTGTGTTTGATTGTATTGCACGCGAGTTGAGTTGTATGGTCTACCGAGCTAGGGACCGCTGCCCTCTTTTATATATCCCAGGGGCAAGGTTACATGGTAGGTTCCTAGTCGGTTATAATATGGGAGTCCTAATAGAAGTACACGAGTAGTTCTACTAGGACTCGATCTTCTGTCTTAAGGGTACCCGGGGATGCATATTCCACGGTGACAGCTCTAGATAGTAATCAGTGCAAACCAGTACTTCACGGTGTGAATCACGTTGAGCTTATCTTTACAAACAGTGGCTTAGCCAGGGGCAGGCAGGGGCCATGGCCCCCCTTGACATGTGAGAAAATTTGAGACTTCTAAGTAATATTCTAAAGATGGACATTTCAAGTTTATCATGGTTTAATGATTTCAACAATTTACAGCGTAAGTATGCCATATCATATTTCTGTACATTCTATATTATTGTGTCATCAGGGGCGGACCTAGCCCAAAAACTGAGTGAGGGCCTGCTACTTGTTGGGCCTCGATTGCTACAGGGAAATAGACCCAAACTCCACTGAACAAGAAAAAATGAGTGTGGGCCTGGGCCCTCACTGGGCCTAACGTGGGTCCGCCCCTGCCGCGCTCCGACCCTCCCCCTCCAAATCGCGCCCCTTCCTCCCGCGCTCCGCTCCCTTCCTCGCACGCGCATCTGCTTCCCCCGCCAAAAGCTCGCGCACGCATCTCTTCCCCGCCTCCGCTCCTCCACCAGCAGCCGCCGTTGAGGAAGCTCGCCCGCCCGCCGCGCCATTGAGGAGCTCGCCCGCCCGCAGATCCGGCCGCCCGCGCACCCGCCCGCGGGGACGAGCGGCCACAGCCGGCCCCTGGCGACTGCAGGGCACGGCGGCGAGCGGCAGCGGCCACGGGGATGGGACGCCGGCCACGGGGAGAGAGCGGCGGCCGGTCCCGGCGAGCGCCGGACTCAGGCCAGCGGACTCACGCGCCGCCAGCGGGAAGCTTGAGGTCGGCCTCGGCGGTGCTCGAGACGGCTGGAGAGCGGCGTCGGTGAAGAGGAGGACGTCGAGCGCGGGCTCCACGAGCTTGACGTGCTTGGTCTCGACGGCGAGACGGAGCAGCTGCATCACGAGCTCGGCCTGGGGTCCCTCACGCACGCGCCCGGCCGACGCGACGCGAACCCGTCCGCGGCTTCCGCCATGGCCGCGGACCTCGGCTCTAGCTGCTCAGACGGGAGGAAGCCGCGGAGATGGGGGATGCTCGCATTCTCTCGATCGATCCAGAGACGAGGGCAGGTGTGACGCGGAAAGAGACGATGGGGTGAGGAGCAGAGAGAAGCAGAGAAGCGGATCTGGAGGAGAGACATCGAGAAAGCACGGGAGAAATCACGGGAGCTCGGTCACGCACGGGAGAGATAGATATTTCTCTTGAACTTTTACATTTTAGTCTAGAGAGATGCATTAGTCACCTCTATCCAGATAAGGTGTTGTAAAGGTAGGATTTAGATATAAATAGTGTGGGGAAACTATATTTTAGCCATATATGTACGGTCTTGGTAAACAAAGGGACGGGTGTCGAGTAGGTGGCTTGATTTTTTTTCGGACAAAAAGGACTGATAACAAGGCATGACGTGAACAGAAAAATACAAAGAGAAGAAAGCATCGAGTAAGAAAGAAAGCTCAGCGCCGTAATAAACGGAGGGGAACGGGTCGCGCGCTCCGTTACAGCGCGAGCCGTCGCGCGATATCTTCGTCCTATTTTCTTCTCCTCCTTGAAAGAATCGATTTGTTCATGCATTCATGCACTATTTCTACGGTGGCCATCTTACCTGATTGTATTGGTGACCTCTCAACGCCATATATAGGACAAGACACCAAAGATGATTGATTGGGAATACACTATTATTTCTTTTTACAATGCAGCGTAGTATGCTCCCGTGCAGAGTTAGTTCCCGTCAATTACATTTACATGGTGTTGCCAAAGGTAAATCCAGACCCCTTGAGCGCCTCCTCCACGACGCCGTCTAGCCTCAACACCATCTCCGGCGTCATGTAGTTTCTCCAGTCCCCTGCCACCCCCTTCCTGAAGAAATGCTTGTTCTTGACCGTCACCAAGCCATTTCTCATGTAATCTCCAGTCTTGTTCACCGCCACGCTCCGCTGCTTCTCCATGCCTGCACAGCTCAAGAATAGCACGCACCACGCCGGCCTCTTCCTCCGCGGCCGAGAACGGGCACCCCATGAACTCAGCCATCGTCTTCAGGTTCCCTGACGGGTCCTCAAGCATCTCCTCGTACCTGAGGCATAGCACATGCCCCGGCCGCCGCTTGCTCGCCTCCCAGTACTCACGGGCGTGCTCCCACTGCGGCCCCAGCCCGACCTGGCCTCGGCAGAACAGCTCGAACATCTCCTTGAACTTGGTACCTGCTGCTGCTGTCGAAGGCTGTGTTGTTCTTGTTCCCTGCTGAGCAATGGCTTCTTCTTCTTCTAGCTGCACACGGGCTTCGAAATGCCATAGCGATACCAGCGTGTCCTTTGGGTCCCGGGTGATGTACACGACGCGGCACTCAGAGGCGGCGCCATCGTCCGCCGCCGTGGCGCGTCTCGGCAGCAGGGAGTAGTAGGCCGGGCAGGTGCGTCGCCAGGAGACGCGGCGCCGCCGTATCGCCGCCGCCGCCGCTGTGTTCCAAGAGCCTCGGGGTGTCGATGAACTTGACGCGGTTGTGGGGGTTGCTGGAGAGGAGAGGGTGGCCGGCGTCGTCTGACGACGGCGAGGGTGGCCTTGAGCCAGGTGGTGCCGGTCTTGGGGAAGCTCGCGAGGAGGATGTCCGCGGGGCGCTTCTCGAAGGTGGCATGGGCTGTTGGGAGGAATTGCAGGACGAAATCTGGGAACCAGAAGCCGCGGTAATGGAGGAGGGTACCAAATATAGGGCTGTGTGGCCCTTGGGGAAGAGAAGCGATGATCTCGGTGAAGTTCGCCGGGAAGAGCGCGCTCGTTGGTGAAGGTGGACTCGTCGCCTGATTCGTCCACTGTAAGGGCATGTACAGCCCGTCGGTAAGGGCCGTCGGTATGGTGTCACATTTGCAAAAAAATCCCCACGCCTCCCTACAGACGGCCTTCGCGTCGCCTGGCGAGGCGACGCGGGCGTCCCGTTCCCCCACGCCCAGTCGACGGGCTGTAGGGGCCGTCTCCTCCAAGCGGCGGCGGCGAGGATCCCGCGTGTGCGCGCCTGGACCCCACCAAAAGCTCGCGGCGCGCATCTGCTTACCCGCCAAAAGCTTGCGCGCGCATCTCTTCCCCCGCCTCCGCTCCTCCACCAGCAGCCGCCGTTGAGGAAGCTCGCACGCCCACCGCGCCATGGAGGAGCTCGCCCGCCCGTAGATCCGGCCGCTCGCGCAGCCACTCCCCGGCGGAGGAGCTCACCCGCCCGCGGGGGCGAGCGGCAGCGGCCACGGGGATGGGACGCCGGCCACGAGCTTGACGTGCTTGGCTGCAGCACGAGCTCGGCATGGGGTCCGAGCTCCCTCATGCACGCGCCCGGCCGACGCGACGCGAACCCGCCCGCGGCGCCCGCCATGGCCGCGGACCTCAGCTCTAGCTGCTCAGACGGGGGAAGCCGCGGAGACGGGGGATGCTCGCATTCTCTCGATCGATCCAGAGACGAGGGCAGGTGTGACGCGGAAAGAGACGATGGGGTGAGGAGCAGAGAGAAGCAGAGAAGCGGATCTGGAGGAGAGACATCGAGAAAGCACGGGAGAAATCACGGGAGCTCGGTCACGCACGGGAGAGATAGATATTTCTCTTGAACTTTTACATTTTAGCTCTTTCTAAGTATTGTTTTCACATGTAGATCCTTTAGATACACAACTTAGATATAAAATAAATAAAAATTTACAGTTTAGCCGTTTCAATAATATTGTATTTATACAGCTATATTTTTGAAACAAACTACAAAATAGCATACAGATATCAAATGTACACTTAATCATCTTACCACAATTGATTTAAATAGCCACACAATGGTATACATAAATACATTTGTAGTTGATCTTAAGCTACATGCAAAACATTAAACAGCTTACAGACGACCTCTCTGTCTGTGGGTTGTATGAGCTGTCTGTATATCTGTCTGTATGTTAAAATCGAGGTTGTGTAGACGGCCCGCCGTCTGTGGGCTGTACATGCACTAATGGCTTCTTTTTTGCCTCCCTCGCCCATCGTCGCCAATGCTACTGCTGCTGCGTGTACTCCTATATGGAAATAAATTAAAGATCTAGATAGAATGTGTCTTGGAACACGAACCAGAGGAGGCGGCATTGCTGATCTGTTAGGTACTTTATAGCCAAGCTAGTCAGCATTTTTGGTGATGTGGAGGGAAAAAAGGAGGAGAGAGAAGAGAGCTTGGCTCATGTAAAGCAACAAGCTGGGTACAATCTCCTATGTAAAGGTGGGGTCAAATGAGAGGAGATGTGAAAGTGAATAGGAAAGAGAAGATAATAAATAGCAAAAAAGTAATATATGTAGACAAGTAATAGATCACTATTGTATAGCTTGGCTCTTATACCTTGTCTAATAGGCAAGTACTTATCTCTATTATTAACCTTGCTCTTAAATAGCCATGGCAGCTTCAATCACCAATCCAAGATGTGTGAGGGGGTAAATGGTTCGAATAATTTCTCGTGCAATAATCGGGAAAGCACCACGTGATGCACAATGGTTATGGTCATTAATAAAAGAATAAATGCTACAGTCGTCGGCAGTCGCACTCGCACGGCCGATCCAACGAAAAAAAAACTTCCCCTCATGGCCTCGTCACTGTACTCCGTAGGTCACTTGTGTGTCTCGTCACCATAACCATAACCATTGTTAATGATAACCATAATCGGGAAAGCACCACGTGATGCACAATGGTTGTGATCTCCCAACACCATGTTTTTGGAATATTTTTCCACCCCTTTGACTAATAATTAAGGGCTTGTTTGGGAGAGCTCCCACTCCAAAAAATGCAGCTCTGCTCCAGAAACTCCACCTTTTTCAGCTCCACTTCTCCGACTCCAGAAAAATATGAAGCTCCAGAAAAAACCTGGAGTTTCGGGAGCACCCCTTGAGGAGCTCTAGAAAAAACCTGGAGTTGGCCTCTAGATCCACTTTTTTTATGGAGCTGGAGTTTCTGGAGTTGGATGTGTTTGGCTACAGGATTTTGGAGCGGAGCTAGAAAACGTGGAGCGGAGCTCTCCCAAACAGGCCCTAAAGGTATTAAATAAAGTCATTTTATAAAATTATCTTCACAACATTGAACTATTTCGGAAGACCTATCTAATGAGGCCTTTGACCGCACGATTAGAGAATGGTTACTGTAGCAAAACATGGATTAATTGGAGATTCGTCGCGCAAAGTTAGACGCATTCCTGAATGAATTTTGTAAATATTTTTTTTAAGTACTCCATGCACCGAAAATGATTGACGAGAACAAAAACGTGTTTATTCTTCATTTCAAAAAGTGCCGCACTTTAACCGTCGTCCCAAAAAAACTCTCCACTCGAGGCATTGAGTCCTGTGCCTACGAAGCAAAAACAGATTCATGCCACATAAATGACGCAGCGTAAGGGCAGTCCCAACCCAATGACTATGATGGTGTCTATAAAATTAAATATGCTGCCACATAGGATAAAAGATGATGTGGCAAATAATTAAATGAAGAAAGAAAAGGAAACTGGGTCTTGCATAAGACACGGTGTCTACACATCATCCAAGACAAAATATGAGATGACTAGCATTAAATTGAGATGTGGAAGAGTGGTGTTTGCATTGGGAGTGTAGTGTCTACCACTAGTTTCTTGATAATGTGGAGGCTATGTAAGGGCAGTCTCAACCCATGATGTCCATAAATGATGTCCATAGTGACACATCAGCAAGACATCATCTCTGGAAATCATGCTCCCAACCCAGAATAATTTTAGATAGGTCTATAATAAATGTTCCTGCTCTTTATGTGCCCTCTCTCTCCTCCCTATCTGCAGTCTCCTGGCCATGGCGACCGAACGAACATCTCCTCTGTTTTCCTTTCCAATCGGCAGCAAGAAACTGCTGCTCCCAGCTCTCCATCGATCTATCACTGCACTCCTTCCAAATCCAAACAGTTGCAGCGAGCATCACATCTCTAACCTTGTTCCTTCTCCGTTCTTTTGTTCCATCTAGCTACAGCCCGAGAAGCAAAATTTGGAAGGAAATCGAAGAGTTGGAGTGCCTTGGTGAGTTCAAGTTCCGTCACTCCTTCGCCGGAAAGGAAAAAGAAATAATTCAAGAACATGGACACTCGATATGCAAAAATTGGAAAGAGACAAAACTAATTAGCAATATCTCTTTCTTGATTTCTAGGTTCCATAGCACGGTGACGGACGGATCATTGTACAGATGCAAATTCATGAGAAGGAACGCGTGTACCTGTGCTTAGCCACCGGCAGCGGAGACGATGGCTCCGCGGAGAGGTCGTGGAGGTAGCGCTCACGCTTCACCCCTGAGATTGTTGCTACTCCTGAGATTGAGGATACTCCCTAGCTAGATTAAACTCGCAAGCACGAGCTCGACCGCCGGGCTGGCACGGCGCGCCTCGCGCAGCAGCGAGCGCGCAGGCGGCCGTGGGGCTCGGCCTAGTGCAGTCTGCGGCAGCACGCGAAGGAGAAGCAGGCGCCGGAGAGGATGTTGCACATGCGGCCATGGCGGCGGGGAGGCAGAACACGACGAAGAGGAAAAATCGGGGATAAGAAACGATGGCAACGCTCAACGCAGAAACTGTTGGTTTCTTCGTTCTTGGAATAGTCGCCGAAACCGGGTCGTGGATGGGACCCGGTGTCTTGTTTTTCTTCTCTCTCCATATTAATTTAGCTGTCACCTCAGATTTTTATCTATGTGGCATCCTAATAAATTCTTTGAACATCAGATGACATGGAGAGTTGAGACTGCCCTTATAGTAAAGAAAAAAAAGACCAGATTGATGGTGCAAGCCATGCGTCTACCTATGTGGAGAGAGAACAAAGTGCAAAGAAGGCCAAGCTGCTTGGTAGCTGGGCAAGGCTTGCCTCTCCTCGCTTTGCCTTGCTGCTGCGAGCAACGAGGCGTTTGCCAGCCCAGGAGAGCTATCTAGGGCACGTTTGGTTTCTTTGACAGGTTTGCCTTGCGCCCTTGCCTCGCCTACACGCGCAACGAGGCGCTTGCGAGCCGATTTGCCTCTCCGGCGGTAGCAAGGTCTTTCCTTGCTGGCACAAGCCCCAAGTAAATCTTGCTCTAAATCCAAACGTTTTGTCTCGCTGCTCTCCTGGCTCGGCAACACAGTACCCAGCAAAGGTACCAAACGTGCCCTCGTCCGACCCGACGTTCGTTGCTCCTCAAGTCTCGCGCGGTTTCGTCGGCCACGGCGGTTGCGGCAGCAACGCGAGAAGCTCGCCCGGGTGGTGATGGTTGGATGCCGTGGCTGGCGCCCTGGAAGCATCTCCCTCTCGCCTCTGCCGTCGCCACGCCGGCTGGCAAGGCGATATTCACGCAAATATAACCCGACGGTTTGCCCCTCGATTGAGATGCAAGGAAGCTGATGGAGTCCTGATGCTGTCAGAAGCAACATATTTGTACCAATTCGTTGGCAACAGGAACAGTATTGCCGCTGCACGGTAACAATGGGGCTATTGAATTGCAAATGTAAAGACAAACGGAGTGCTACGGCGATAATTTGGTTTAAACGCAAGTTTTGAGCCTTGCCCCTCTGTGTTTGGCACGGATGCTGTGTTACACATTGGAGTGGGCGTCCGGTCGGACCGAATCGAAGTCTCGAAGATAAAGTTCTTCAATTTTTTTTTTCAAATTTGGTAAACCGAAGACTGATTGGTTTCTAGGAGAAGTGAAGACCGCGGTTCGATTTCAATTAGTTCGGTTTAGTTCATAGTTCCGACCGAACTAATCACACATTATTGTAAATCCAAACGTCCAGACTTCTTGCTATACTAGCTTGGCAAGGAAATAAATGCCTACCAAAAAAACATCCCCTTAGCCGGTCACCCAAAAATAAGGAAAGATTCAGCCAGCATAAAAATAAAGAATAGAAAAGAAAAAACAAATGACCTGCTCAAAGGGATGGAGAATATGTCATTGCCTGTGCACAAGAAAATGGGAGCTAGGAAATAACTACATGCTTGAGTTGGAGAAATGATTTGCAGATAGAAATATAGGAGCAGATGGGCAATAGAGATGAGTTACGGCTATGTAACACCCAACCCAATTTGGATGTATAGAGGTCCGTTAGTGGAGTTTGCACATATTTAGTACTACCTTACTAGTTGAGCCAGAATAGACGATTATGCGTGCACGCCCCTGGGAGTGTTACAAGCTTTGGTGGGCGGGTGTTACAGGCTCGGGTTAGTACCTGGGCTTGTGCGTGGCCACGACACCAATGACAAGGGATTGGTAGTGGGCAGTGGTAATGGACTGGGTATTTGGAATAGTGGAACGAAATTGGGCTAGGTGGGCCACATTGCTACTAGATTGATAGATTGAGTTAGGGCAGTTCCAATCCATGATGTCCATAGATGATGTTCATAGTGACACATCAGCGAGACATCATCTCTCGAAACCACGCTCCCAACCCAAAATAATTTTAGATAGGTCTATAATAAATGTTCCTGCTCTTTATGTGCCCTCTCTCTCCTCCCTATCTGCAGTCTCCCGGCCATGGCGACCGCACGAACATCTCCTCTGTTTTCCTTTCCAATCGGCAGCAAGAAACTGCTGCTCCCAGCTCTCCATCGATCTATCCCTGCACTCCTTCCAAATCCAAACAGCTGCAGCGAGCATCACATCTCTAACCTCGTTCCTTCTCCGTTCTTTTGTTCCATCTAGCTACAGCCCGAGAAGCAAAATTTGGAAGGAAATCGAAGAGTTGGAGTGCCTTGGTGAGTTCAAGTTCCGTCACTCCTTCGCCGGAAAGGAAAAAGAAATAATTCAAGAACATGGACACTCGATATGCAAAAATTGTAAAGAGACAAAACCAATTAGCAATATCTCTTTCTTGATTTCTAGGTTCCATAGCACGGTGACGGACGGATCACTGTACAGATGCAAATTCATGAGAAGGAACGCGTGTACCTGTGCTTAGCCACCGGCAGCGGAGACGATGGCTCCGCGGAGAGGTCGTGGAGGTAGCGCTCACGCTTCACCCCTGAGATTGTTGCTACTCCTGAGATTGAGGATACTCCCTAGCTAGATTAAACTCGCAAGCACGAGCTCGACCGCCGGGCTGGCACGGCGCGCCTCGCGCAGCAGCGAGCGCGCAGGCGGCCGTGGGGCTCGGCCTAGTGCAGTCTGCGGCAGCACGCGAAGGAGAAGCAGGCGCCGGAGAGGATGTTGCACATGTGGCCATGGCGGCGGGGAGGCAGAACACGACGAAGAGGAAAAATCGGGGATAAGAAACGATGGCAACGCTCAACGCAGAAACTGTTGGTTTCTTCGTTCTTGGAATAGTCGCCAAAACCGGGTCGTGCATGCGACCCGGTGTCTTGAGTTTTCTTTCTCTCTCACATTAATTTGGCTGCCACCTCAGATTTTTGTCTATATGGCACCCTAATAAATTCTATGGACATCAGATGATATAGAGGGTTGGGACTGCCCTAAATCATGTCTAATGTCTTGGGTTGAAACTGCCCTAATGCTCTCTCTGCTTTTGTAGAAAATTTGTAGGCTCTGCAAGCAAGAGATTCTGCTCTCTCTGCTTCACATGACGGAAGACCGATACCGTCACAGGTGGCGTTGCCATCATAGACAGGGACTGCACAAACAATGAACCTCACTGAGGTACGTGCTTAAGCATTGGATGCACTGAGATTTCCTGTTCGTTTGGTTGGTGGTTGGTGCTGATTTTGTTGAGAGAAAAACATTGCTGAATGGTTGATGACTGGTGCTGGTTTTTGCTGAGAGAAAAACACTGCTGGCTGGCTGGAAACCATCCAGCCGAACAGGATGACTATTGTGATCCGAGCACAATTCCCGGCGCGATTTCCTGAGAAAACCCAAGTTGAATTAGCTTAAGGGCAATCACAACCCATGATTTCCTATACTGGGTCATCAATAAATGCATCATCTCTCTTATCTACCAATCATATTTATTCTTCATCTATTATGAAAAAACTTGAGATGTCCAGTGTATAGGTTGTCGTGTTGAAATTGGGTCTTGTATGATAGCCAGTTTCTTCCTCTTCTGCTTCTCTGTCATATTTAATATATTTAATATAACGACACATAAGTATATAGTGCTATGTGGCAGTTTAATTGATGTTATAAAAACTATCATATATGGAGGGTTGGGACTGTCCTTAATCCCTGTCATCCTTACGAAAGAACCGATCTGAATCTGATCATCTGCGGTTCCTACGGTGCCACCGGGCCTGACTGTCCCTTTCGTTTTATCCATCCACGACAACGCCCAATGCGGCCATGTCCAACCGTCTGCAACACACTAACACAGGCCGCTGGCATGGTGGCAGCACGTGCCATGAATTATATTGCCCGGCCGGTGATCTCTCAACGTCGTAGGACAAGGCACCGAAAATGATTGATTGAGAACAAAACGTGTTTATTCTTCTTTTCAAAAAGTGCCGCACTTTCACCGTCGTCAAAAAACTCTCCACTCAAGGCACTGAGTCCCTGCCTACGAAGCAAAAACAGATTCATGCCACACAAATGACGCAGCGTAATGCTCTCATCTCTCCTTTTGTAGCAAGTTTTGTAGGCTCACGAGCTGCAAGAGATAGATTCTGCTCTCTACTTCACATGACTGAAGATCGATCGCTACCGTCACAAGTGGCGCTGCCATCGTAGTCAACAAAGGGAATGCACAAACAGTGAACCTCATCCTCATTCCGGTGCTTCAACATTGGACGCACTGAGGTATGCATGCATTTATTTATTTAAGCGAACAAAGTGATATTCATCCACCGATTTACTCAACACACCATGCTAATGGCCGGCCAAACCGAAATGGCCGGCATGGCAGCATACTATACATACATGCACCGATACAATTGCAAGATCGAGGAACTTAACGCGTACGTCAATCCGTGTTGCCAAATGAAAACCCGGAATCCTTGAGTGCATCCTCGACGACGCCGTCGAGCCTCGCCGCCATCTCCGGCGTCATGTGGCTCCTCCAGTCCCCGGCGACCCCTTTCCTGAAGAAATGCTTGTTGCCGATGGTCAGCAAGCCTCTGATCGCATAGGCCCCGCTCCTGTTCACGTCCAGGCTCCGCTGCTTCTCCATGCTGCACAGCTCGAGGATGGCGCGCACCACGCCGGCCTCCTCCTCCGCCGCCGAGAACGGGCACCCCATGAACGCCGCCACCTTCCTCAGGTTCCCCGCCGGGTCCTGCAGCATCTCCTCGTACCTCAGGCACAGCACGCGCTCCGGCCTCCTCCTGCTCGCCTCCCAGTACCCGCGGGCGTGCTCCCACTGCGGGCCCAGGCCGTAGCGGCCTTGGCAGTACAGCTCGAACGCCTCCTCGAACTTAGCGTCCGCCGCCCGCGACGGCGCCGGCGTGCCGCCCTTATTGGCATCATCGTCAGCGGCGCCGGCCATCACCACGCCGGAGTTGAAGTGCCACAGGGAGACCAGCGCGTCCTTTGGGTCCCGGGTGATGTACACGATGCGGCACCCGGAGGCGTCGGCGGTGGCGCGCGGCGGGAGCAGGGAGTAGGGCAGGTGCGTCCCGAGGAAGCGCGGCGGCGCGCCGCCGTCGCCGTCGTCTCCCTGCAGGAACCTGAGGGTGTCGATGGACCTGATGCAGTCGTGGGAGTTGCGGCGGAGGAGCGGGTGGCCCTGGCCGGCGGCGGCGTCGAGCGGCGAGTGCAGGGACCTGCGCGCGGCGGCGTAGCAGAGGGACTTGAGCCAGGTGGTGCCGCACTTGGGGAAGCTCGCGACGAGGATGCCGGTGGGGCTCAGGTCGAAGCGCGCGTAGATTTCAGGGAGGCTCAGCAGGGTGTACTCGGGAAGCCAGAAGCCACGGTAATGGCGGAGGGAAGGAAACATGGAGCAGTGTGGCCCTCGGGGAAGGGAGGCGACGACCTCGGCGAAGTTGGCCGGGAGGACGCCGTCGTTTGCCAGCTGGGTGGACTCGTCGCCCTCGCCCTCCGCCATCGCCCCGCCTTTGCTTTGCTCTCCTGCTGCTCCGCCGGACGCGTTGCCAAGCTAAAAACAGGGGAGCACGTACTGCCTCGTATGGTAATGAAGGCCTGAGGATAAGGCAATCAGGGAACGATAAAGTGCCACGTAGCTTTCTATCTGTTTCACGGTGTCTTGTCCTTTCTTAATTTCCTGGTCCCTTTCTCTTTCTTTTATTTTTGCTGATTGGAACTTATTTGGATTTTTCTTTCATTTTATATATCCTCTAAAATGACTACAGGGTGCATACGTGGCACGTGTATGAAAAAGATTACATAAAATTTAGATATTTCACAATAAAATTTATCAAATGTTTAAAATGACTACAGGGTGCATGTGTGACAAGGATCACATTGTTTTATGCACCATAGTTTCATATGTTGCAGAAATGGCTTTACACCGGGCTGTGAATCTGTGATAGATATGGCCATGTACCTTGAAAATATAAACGGTAGTGCTAGCGCTCGGACGTCCGATCCGAGCACAAATATCGGACGGCTGACGTGGACCAATAACAGCCAAGCATTTCGGGAGAAGAATAGAGGGAAAAAGAAAGAGGGTGACGTGGTGCAACCACAACCAAGTATTCATAACCGACTGTACTGTTGCATAAAAAAAACTCCCGCCGCAACATGGCATGATGTTGCATGCAACATATAAAATTTTTTGCAACATCAAAAAAATAACTTATGCAACATAAATAGTCAACGTTTGCAACATTAAAACGGTGTACAACACTCAACCACGCCCGACAGCCGATGAAAAAATCCCAATAAAAATGCAACATCCGGATGAAACACTTGCAACCTGCATGCGAAACATATGCAAACATCGCAACATTCCATATCTATTTTTGTAACATTAACATCAAACAGTTGCAACATTCTTCAGAAACATCCGAAACACGTGAAACATTCTGTTGCAACATGGAGCGAAACCCTAAAACATCACAGATCTAATTTTGCAACATTCTCATCAAGCAGTTGCAATATTTTTTGGAGCATCCGAAACACGTGAAACATGCTCTTGCAACATGGAGCAAACCCTAGCAACATGCACCAAAACCTACCTGCTGCACACCATGAATGTCGTCTGGAGCTCCTCTGGGGCCGGCGAGGGGCGGCGCCCGCGGAGGAGTGCGGCGTCGGCGTGGAGGAGCAGGCGCGGGCGTCGTCGTCAACGATAGTGCGCGGAGGAGGCGGACGGTGGCGGCAGCGCGGAGGACCCGAGCGGTGGCGGCGGCGCGTACGAAGGAACGGGGCAGCGGTGGACTCGCGATTAGAAAATGGGGAAGGTGGAACGAGGAGAGAGAAAGCGTAGTAAATAAACACGGAATGGCCACGTCCGTCCGATGGGATCGAAAGGATCGGACGTCTTAATCCAAGCATTACCGAAGTATAAAATACCGGTACATGCGGTCGTCGGTTTCGTGTACACCAGTCACCAGTGCAGTAGGAGGAAGAGGAAGAAAGCAGTAAAGCACTTTTTTTTTGAAAATCACACAGTACACACAGACGCACACTCACCCCTATAAATACACGTACGCAGAACTGAGCACCCAGCATCTGGAAATTCCCGAAGTCACCATTGGCACCTCGTTGTCGACGGGAACGCCGCTTACCACTTAACGCATAGCGCCGAAAAATCCTGTAAAAATCTCAAGAAAAGGTGCGAGCACCAGAATTTGAACCCAGCGTCCCACTGAACCGTCCTACCATTGGACTACAACGATCAAAAGATGGAGCAGAACGGCCGGCCCGTCAAAAGGTAGCAGCGGCATGACCCAAGCCCAAGAAGGAAATGTAAAGGGACCCGATGTGTCGTCGTGCTGCTGTCGCTGCCCCTGGTCCAAGCCCCAAGCGCCGGCTAGCCGCGGGACACCAACGCCGGGGCATCGGGCAATCCGCTGCCCATGGTCGGCGGCGAGGTGGTGCCGCCGGGCGCCCTCTGACGGGTGAGGAACCCAGCGGCAGTGCCTGTGCCGTCCGCTTCTCCAAGCACGCCCCCAGGAAGGCGGGGATTCGAGGGGTAAGCTAGCAACAGGTATAAATTCGATTTGTTTTCTTATTCAATTTATTCGAGTTACGAGTTAATTTCTATCAGTTACAATGTGAATGTTGATGATATTGTCCATCATGTACCTTAATTGCATAGTGGTATTCATGTTTTGCCAAAAACGTTGACACTGAAACAATTTGAATTTTGGGGCGTTAACATGCAACATCTGCCTGAAATCGAACCAAATTTCCTTGTGTTTTTCAAAGCTTAGTTATCTTCTAGATTCAGATAGAACTCTATCTCTAAATAAACTAAGCAACGACTGTTTCTTGCAAACGGCTGGCGCCTTCCTTTGTGACAATTAATATGGGATGACGGGGGTAGCTGAGGGAAAAATGATGCTTCTAGCTGGTTTTAGCACTTCTTTGGGTGCTAAAGGTGCTATAATAGTTACAACAGTTTTAGACACTAGTTTAGACACCATGTTTGGTAGTTGAGACTGTAAAGTGTCTAAATTTAGTTTAGCACCATAAGCCAATTATGCCCTCATTCTACCGGTTCGTTTTAAATCAGAACGTGGGTTAGTGGTTTTTTGGGTACAGTTGTGCATCTCGTAAGACTGTGCTAGTTTCCTTCGCTGTCTATCTTTGTCATTCTCGTTCCACCGTGAAAGATCGGGCTATCCCTTATCACGCTATCTTAGACCATGGACCACAAAACTTGACCTTAAACTTGTAAGACCAATCAACGAGTCTACCTAGTACTTGACAAGGACAATGGAAAATGCTATATTGCCCCATTCTAGCGGAAACATATGATGTACACATCTTACATTTATTGTCCAGTCTAATCTATAGGTCGTATCCTGCGATCTTATCAACTTGGGATTTTGATGAGTTTTGGCTTGTTTTGGACGGCAGGGTAACCCTCCCGATCCATGTGCATTAGCAGAGATTCATTGAAAACAAGCCAAGTTTTTAAGAAACAGTCAAGGTTTCAACTTTTTAGATGTGGCTTGTTTTATAATAAAAGTTACAAATAATAATAAAAGTATATTTTACAAGGTCAATGATACATGTCTGAAAGGACCTTGATGTCACCTAGAGGGGGGTGAATAGGTGAATCTGCAATTTACAAAACTTTTTCACACTGTCAGTACCAAAACCGGTCAGACCGGTTTCCCAAACCGGTCAGACCGGTTTCCCAAACCGGTCAGACCGGTTTGGGGTGAGGAACCCAACACAGTACTAAAAGCGGTCAGACCGGTTTCCCAAACCGGTCAGACCGGTTTGGGATCAGGAACTCAGCACAGTACAAAAAGCGGTCAGACCGGTTTCCCAAACCGGTCAGACCGGTTTGGGATCAGGAACTCAGCACAGTACAAAAAGCGGTCAGACCGGTTTCCCAAACCGGTCAGACCGGTTTGGGATCAGGAACTCAGCACAGTACAAAAAGCGGTCAGACCGGTTTCCCAAACCGGTCAGACCGGTTTGGGGTCAG
>OAMR01000231.1:1139391-1175197 GCA_900205405.1 Echinochloa crus-galli | reverse complement strand
TGGGCTGGGCTGGCCTGGCCGGCTGGGCCAAAAAGTGCCGTTGGGGGCGGGGAGCCGGGGGCTGGCCGGCTGGGGCTTGGAGCGCCCGTGCCGCGGCCGTGCCGGCCGTGTCGGCCGTGCGGGCCGAGGCCGTGCCATGGGCCAGGCCGGCGGCCCATGGCATGCACGGGCCATCGTGCCATGCCGGCACGGGCCCGCTGGCGACCGTGCCGTGCCGCCCATGGGCCGTGCGTGCAGGCCGTGCCGCGGGCCGTGCCGCCGGCCCATGGGCCGCATGTACACCTATAGGTTTACTGTAGCAAAACCGCTATCCAAAATCGCTTTAGGAGGTAATTTGTTCGGTTTTGAAAAGTTTAAGGGGTAATTTACGGTTTCATAGGTTGGGGGTTGATGTATCCCACACCCCATAGGTGGGGGGGTTGATTTAGACTTTTTCCTAAATTATTGGACTGGTTGAGAGTTCTGGGGTCAAAAATACTTTACTAAAAAATTGTACAAACAATTTATCAAAAATATTTCCAATTGTTTTTCTATCCTAAAATCTAGAATAGTTTTAGAAATTTCATATAAAACTTAGTTTAGCTATGATGCCATACATGATCATTCTCACTTTGAGGGCTTCAACATTCTTTTCTTGCTTGAGCAAATCCAATCTTGAGCTAGGCTTAGAATTTCCATGTGTATGGATCAATTCTTAAGCCCTTCCAATATATGATCAATAAAGAATTAGACGCATTGCATAGCTTCACTCGTAAGGCTTGATTAGTGCATGGAGATTAAACCATGATGCTAGTCTTCACCCTAGCAAAGTCCCTCGGCTACAAGACCAACTTTCCCTTCTCTTTACTTGGTACCTGTTTATCCCAAAACTATTAGACAAGCTTTTTCTTGTTGAGACCATTCAATATGCATAACACCATGTCTCATTTATCATTTCCAAACACTTGTCATTGTATTGCTTAGTTACATGGGATCACACTCACTTGTTTGCTCTCATGTCATTTATACCAATAATGAGCGTATATTCTTCAACATCCATATTACATGAATATCCATTAGAATAAAACCCTGCTCATATACTTAAACAAACAAGTTAAATTACAAATCATGTTGTCATCCAAAATCACCAAAACAATTAAGTGCCTAGATGCACTTTCAATGTCCCCCTTTTTGGTGATTGATGACAACATGATTTAAAGCTTACAAAAAGATATGAAATATAAGCTCTAGATGATTGAGATATATGGTGAGCTCCCCCTCAATATGTGCTTTGAATTGAATTTCAAAAATTTGACAATGCCAAAAGCACAAATAATTAATAAAAATGAGAGCTCCCCCTATATCTCAGCATCCAATATGTGCAACAGGTGTGTGTGATAAAATATAACAACATGTGATGCATATGACATATATTTCATACAAGAATAGAAAAACAAGCACATGTGCTGTCTCAGGCCAAACCGGTCAGAGGCTATGCAGTAGAAGATAGGCAATTGCCAAACCTGATGAAAACCATAAGGAAGATACATATCCTGATGCAAACAAGAGGGATAAAGTAATGAAAGACAGATCCTATGAATAGATGTGCACCAATTTTTCAGTCCTACGGAAGAGCTATATCAGACTTTCATCAATTCAATCCATGGAACTACTATTTCAAACTTTCGTATATTCAATTTCAGTCCTTTTTGTCAAATAAATACACGGAAGAGGAAACAAACAAGACGTGCATAGCAGATCAAGGTGCATGCAGAGCCGATCAGGCGAGGAGGATTGTGTGCGCATCAGCTCCTATTGGCAGTACGTGCACTGCAGGTGACCATCTACCTGAAATTCCATATCTGCAGATTAAATAGATTAAATGGTTTCAGTTAGGAAATCAAATGCATGTTCACATTTTAGTACTCAACTACTGGTTATACCTTGAATCATCATCTAGCAGGAAAGAACTATTTGGAGTATTTATCGAGCTGTCTGTTGTCATGTTCTCATCTTTCCAATGACCTGAAATAATGTCAGCTCTTGTTAAGATGTTCTCTTTTTTCAACACACGGATGTATTTCATGCTTCAAGGGATGGGATTGTACTTGGAATTGCATACACGTCAAACAAAGTGAAGTTAGCAGACACAGTAACCTACTAATAATGCTTCAGACTCACGCGCAGCGAACCCGGCGAGGTGGCGGCTTCTTGGCGGTGGCGTTGCGGCGGTATTTCAGGTTAATCTAAACATCTGCACATCATACAAAACCACACATAAACAAAACGGAGTTGTCTTCCACAACCAGTAGGTCAATTCAAATACTATAGGCAACAATCTCTACTCCAAATTTGCGGTGGTTCAGGTACTCGGTGAAAGGAAATCGCTTGTTATTGATAGTATCTCAAATCTTTTTATTGTGTAAATGCTTAAATCCATCTGTGCCAGGAATTTGTCAGTTCATTTTAGAGCCATTAGTAGCTAAGTAGGTCAGCTTCCTTTATATATGGCACTCTTGGTTCATACCAGGACCGAGTAGAGCAGGAAAACAAAGCACAAGACATAATACCATAATTTGAACCTCAAAAGCATTCCACATATTGTGACTAAGTTGAGCATTCTACATCTACCAACAGGAGCCTTAACATTATGACCAAGGTAATTTTATCGATGCTTGACAACCTTCACATCGTCCCATTTTAATTCTGCATGCAAAGAACACTTAGAACCACTGTGCTTTTGTATGTTCCACATCATATCTTTTGTTTTTTTCCTTTTGTTGACTACCATCCAGATCAAATCATGAACAACATGTAAATATAGCACCCACATAATCATAGCACACTGTAACCCTATAAAGTTGAATATCTGAATGTGCAAGGAGGAGACAATTGTACAAACCTGAAGCCTCCGAAGCAACCGAGGAGATCGACGCGATGGCGGCGGTGGGGCAGGCCCGCACGCGTCGAGGCGCCGAGGTTGTGGCGGCGGCGGATCTCATTGATCCACCGCGGCCAGGCGAAGTCGTCGCGCCGGTCGGGGGCCAAAGCTGTGGAAGGACGAGCTCGGCCCGGCAGCGGAAGCAGCAGCCGGGCGATGTTGGCGCTGCGCCGCGAGCGGTGCAGTCATCGTGGCGAGTGACCGCGAGCGACGGCCGCGGGCGATGGATCGGAGGAGAAGCCCGGCGAGGTGGCGGCGGCGGGGGTGGATTTCGGGTGAGGGATTGGTGGCGGCGTCGAAGGCGTCGATGCGACGAGAGGGGGCGACGGGAGGGCGACGGGATTGGTGGAGGGAGGGGGGCGCGGGTAGTGGCGTCGCCGGGGACGTGGGAGCGACGGAGGGAGAGGCGCCGGGGATTGCGGGGGCGGACGGTTTTTTCAGATAGATTGGGGGCGACGAGGGGTGGACGGGATTGGTGGAGGGAGGCGGACGGATCGCACCGGGGGCGGACGGAATTAGTCGCACCTACACGGTTCCTGAGCACGGGATTATTAGGAGTAGAGACTAGCTACAGAAAAGTAGGTACCGTATGAGTGTGGGAAGAGGCTAGGGACGAGTATTGTTCGTTATTGCATTGTCACGAGTAGTGGATTCCCCACAGAAGAAGTAGAAAGAGAAGTGCGTATCAGAACCTAAGCTATATGATATTTCTATATTGTTCCACAACTTAAGAGCAAATATTATTATAAGACCTGACCTGTGTGTGTTCTGGTGTAAAATCTGGTTTATTGTGACATTCAACTAGCTAGAAAGCACTACGGCACTAGGTAGCTATAGTAGTACCGTAGTAGTAGCATGTATGACCGATCTATAAATGCCCATGGGTCACAAATACTAGTAAAGCACCTCAAAGTTCTTGCTTTACTACTTCAAAATTGCTGCTTGTGAGTTGTGACCCATGGCAAGTTCTCAAGCTTTACAGACCTCACCAATCCCTGTTCACATAATGTCACTCGTCTTATTGCCACTTCTTGTTTTTGCCTTCATGGTAACCACTGAGGCGGCACCCCGTCATCATGCTTCCCTAACAGCTCAAGCTGCAGCTCTTCTTCAGTGGAGATCTACCATCAAGGGAAACTCTACAGCTCTAAGTTCTTGGAGTTCTGACATTCCTCCATGCAACTGGACCGGAATCACATGTGGTGTCTTCAGAACACGCCATGCACCTAGAACATTTGGTATCACCAGAATCTCCCTCCAAGGCGTTGGAATTGTTGGACGGCTGGACAAACTTGACCTTCTTTCTTTACCAGACATCACCAGCCTTGATCTTAGCAGCAATACTGATCTCTCAGGCCCAATCCCACTAACCATCGGTTCCCTCCAAAAATTGTTCATTCTCAACCTTTCAGGTTGTCATCTTGGAGGCAGCGTACCCTCAGCGCTCGGTAACCTCACCATGCTTAGAGGTATGTACTTGAACAATAACCTACTCTCTGGTCCAATCCCTGAAGAGCTGGGAACTCTCTCTCTCTCTCTCTCTCTCTCTCTCTCTCTTGCTGCAGTTGGATATTTCTAGCAATAACTTGACCGGGATGATTCCACCTAGCATTGCAAATCTTACTAGCCTATCATACTTGGTTCTCTCAAGAAACAAGCTTACTGGCTCAATTCCCAAAGATATTGGAAGCCTCGAGCGACTTCTTTGCTTTGATGTTTCTCACAATCTCCTCACGGGTTTCATCCCTTCCACTATTGTAAACATGACTGGCTTGCAAACTCTGATGCTAGAAGTGAATAGCATGTGCGGCACAATCCTTGACAATGTTAAGCATTTTCCAATCTCCAACTTTTGAATATCCATCACAATGAATTCAACGGCTCAATTCCTTCCGATCTCAGAAATCTCTCCAACCTTGTGGAACTTAATCTTGGATATAACAATTTTACTGGTGTGATTCCTCCTAGTGTAGGATATTTGTTTAACCTTGTTTTTCTTAGCTTAGCTAAAAACCCACTATCTGGAACCATCCCTCCACAACTAGGAAACCTAACAAACTTGGAGTATATTTGGATCTACTTGACCCACCATATATCTGGCTCAGTACCTGAGAGTTTTGGGAACCTGGGAAACATGACAGATATGCGTCTCTTTGCTAACAATCTCTCAGGATGGCTACCTCCAGGGCTTGCAAACCTTAGTAATGTCGTACTTGCTGACTTTTCGAAGAATAGCTTCACTGGGTGGTTACCAAACCTATGCCAAGGGAAAACATTGCAACACCTCAACTTTTGGTCCAACATGTTTCATAGTTTTGTTCCAGATAGCATCAAACACTGCACAAGCTTAGAATTTCTCAGCTTCTCAGCCAACCAATTTGTCACAACATTTTGGAATATACCCACATCTTATCGACCTTGATTTAAGCATGAACAACTTCTATGGATACCTCTCACCAAATTGGGGGTCAAGTCAAAATTTAACATCTATGTGGATTTTTGGAACTCTGATAAATGGAATCATACCTTCGGAGTTCTCCAAACTAACAAATCTTAGAGAACTTCTTATCCACTCAAACAGATTAAATGGTGAGATACCACCAGAGATTGGTAATATGACAAACCTCTACTGGTTGGATATAAGTGAAAATCAGCTATCTGGGAGGGTCCCTCCAGAGATGGGCCGACTCAAGGATCTTCAGTTTCTTGACTTGTCTACCAACAAACTGAATGGAACAATACCAAAGGAACTTTGGGACTTTCAAAATCTAATTTCATTTAAGTTAAACGACAATAACTTAATTATTGGGAACCTTCCAGTGGTTGTTGGAAATATGATGAACTTGGTTGCACTAGATCTAAGCAAGAATAATCTCAATGGGACAATTCCTACAGAACTAGGGAATCTAAATATGTTGGAAATCCTAAATCTCTCTCACAATCAATTCAGTGGGAGGATACCATCATCAGTAGCAAGTATGAAAAGCTTAATTAGACTTGATGTGTTCTACAATAGTTTGGAAGGTCCTGTTCCAAAAGGAATCCGCAATGCTTCCATGAATTGGTTCATCCACAACAATGGTTTGTGTGGTGACTATTTTGGTTTACCACCATGTTATTCACCCCAACACAAAAGGGTGGGAAGAAGCACCAAAACTTGGTAATAGGAATTGAGATTCTTCTACCTATTATTGTACTGTCAGTAATCACAATTTTCTTCATTCGACAGAAGAAGAAAAAGGCTAATGATACAACTAACATGAGTGATAGGGATGTGTCCTCTGTTTGGAATTTCGATGGAAGATTAGTATTCGATGAAATTATTAATGCCACCGAAAACTTTGACAAGAAGTATTGTGTCGGAAGTCGGAACGGGAGGTTGTGGCAGTGTCTACAAAGCACAACTACAGACTGGGAACCTGTTTGCTGTAAAGAAGCTACACTCTACTAGAGAAATGGTGGATGATGCTGTATTTCGCCGGGAAATTGAGGTATCGATGAAGATACGACACCGCAACATCGTGAAACTGTATGGTTTTTGTTCACATAGACTATTCAAAATTTTCATTTATGATTATATTGAGAGAGGAAGTCTGGCTACCATCCTATGCCATGATGAACTAGCAAATGAGTTCCAATGGAAAATGAGAATATCCGTCATTAATGATGTGGCTCGGGCTATATATTACTTGCATCATGAGTGTGATCCACCCATAATTCATCGGGACATTACCAGTGGTAACATCTTGTTGGATGCTGAGTACAAGGCCTTTGTATCGGATTTTGGTACAGCTAGAATTATGAAGCCAGATTCAGTGAGTTGGAGCATAGCTGGAACCTTTGGCTACATCGCACCTGGTATGCACAACATGTGATGATCATACGTATTATTTCTTTCTAAAGAGCTGTATTAATTAATGGTCAAACAATTCTAACATCAAAATTTGTGCAGAGCTTTCCTATAAACCTGTGGCCACAGAGAAATGTGATGTTTACAGCTTTGGTGTGGTAACAATGGAGGTGGGAAGCACCCAGGTGATCTTATAGGCCACCTAACCTCACTTGAAGAACTGGATGGCATGATCGAGGACATCATTGACAGACGCCCTGCGACACCGATGAGAAACGAAGAACAAGACATTATTCAGCTAATTAGCATTGCCAAACATTGTGTCGAAGCTTCACCAAAAGAGAGACCAACAATGCAGCAGGTGTACCGAACTCTTACTGGAGCCTATTAGCACCCCTTTGCTTTCAACTGTTGTGTTGTACAAACCTCTGCAGTTCGCAGTTTCTGAACCACTGTTTCAGCAGTAGAGAGCTGCAACGTTTACTGAATAAACCATCTCTCGACGAATTATGTATTAGTAAAATGGGTTATATTCTCATATATACTAGCAGTCATTTGGAGTTTTGATTGCTTTCTGGTTCCTTGTGCCATCAGAACTTTCAGCGTATGTACACAAGCTACAAGCAACAATTTATCCATGGGTTTTTATTCTTTATGTAGCTTGGTGATGTTGAAGTATAAACAATAATGCATCTTGTTTCTATACAAATAATGTCAAATTGCACATTTTTATTTGAACAAAGCTGTAGGAGTGGCATGAACCTGTTCATCTGGTATTTTCTATTCGAATCCCTATTCCTTTGCACAATTGGACCGAAACGGGCTGGCCAGCAATAAAAAAAAATCAGGCTGGCAGCATGACGACGCGGCGGCCCAAGCCCAGGCCCATGAAGGAACCGGCCGGCCGGCTTTTGACTTGCGTCGGACACTCTCCTGGGGCTTCCGCTGCCTCCGCGTCGTGCCGTCGCTGCCCTGCTTGCCCAAGCGCCGGAGACTCCAGCGTAGCGGTTACTACTCTCTCGACGCCGCAGAGCCCTCCGCCGGCGATGGCCGGCGAGGAGGCGCCGCTGGGCGCGCTCAACCTGACCGAGTACGCCCCCGCCGGCGCGCGGACGGTCGACTGCTACAGGCGCATCCGCAAGATCGGCGAGGGCACCTACGGGTAAGCGAAGCTGAACCGAAATTTTTCCCCTTCCGGCACGCGGCTGACCTGCTAGAATTCCTCTCGCATTTCGTCCTGTTCCGCCCGAATTGTTAGCCGCGCGCCGCAATTCAGCCGCGGATGGTGTGTGGCGGTGGGATCGTACGGGCGGCGGGCGGCGGCGGCGACGGCGGAGTGGTGAATGATCCATTTGGTCCGTGGTCGCACGATTCGTGGCGTGCTTGGAGAGAATTGTCGGCGGAGACTGTGTAGAGCGTCCGCTAGTGCGCGGAGCAGCTGTGCTTTTGTTGCTTCGTCCTAGATGCCGTCAGTTAATGGGGATTGGGGCACATTAAAGTTGTAATCATTTG
This sequence comes from Echinochloa crus-galli, assembly GCA_900205405.1. Lineage (NCBI taxonomy): Eukaryota > Viridiplantae > Streptophyta > Magnoliopsida > Poales > Poaceae > Echinochloa > Echinochloa crus-galli. Next base: position 1,166,915 of record OAMR01000231.1, on the reverse strand, counting down.
GTCATTTCTTTAGTTGTTTCTTAGGATTCCTTGCTGGACACTAGGTATTTCTGTCAGCATGCCTTTGTAGAGTCTTTAATTGTTAGGAAGATATTTTAGATTAAGTTCTGGTGTACAGCAAACGCAGAAATTTGTAATGTGTGTACATTGCAGTTAGGTTATGTCTTTTTATCTAATCTGATGAAAGGAAAGATAATCTCCTAATGTTTGGTACTAACCTGATTATATGCATTTTGCTAGACATTTCATTTTTATTTACGCCTATAACTTCTCACAGTTACATCATCTTGCATCTTATCAGACATTCTGATGGTACTGTTTTCTCTGTCGCAAAAAAAGAGATGGTACTGTTTTCTCTAGTGATTTTCATTAGGTAGCCTTCTTCTGTACAAAGTAGGTTTCCTGAATTCATGTATCAATATTTTGGAGCACGTTAGGACTAGCTCAAGCATTTCATTCGATAGATAATGTAGATATGTTGTCAAATTCCCCTGTTCGGCCAATGCTTTGACAAATTTTGATGGGAATTGAGATCTTTACGAGATGAGATCCTACAACTCTGCAACTCCTTCTGTAGATAAGAAAGAACCCAGTATTGCTTTTATTGTGTAAATGTTGTTTTACTTGTTTGGGCAACAGACACTGTTATGGTTTAGCCTGGATCCCTCCACTTTGTTTTTTATCTGTTTCACTGGAATCATAGTTCAATACTTGAGTTTGCCTCCCTCTGGCCAAATGAAAGGAGTTTTTTTTCACTCTTTTATGCAATATAATGTTTTTTATTTTAACCAAATCCTTCCATCCTATTTCTCTGAAAATTCCTTTGTTTACTCAACAGAAAAGAAATTTAAGCATTCATTCTGAATCCTAAATTGTTGCGAGAATTTTTTTTGCAATGAATCGGCAACTCAGCGGTGTGCTTGGTTCCTGGGCAAGACGAGCACCTTGCCTCGGTCAGCAAATTTCGCTGTTTAGTAGTGCCTGAAAAACTTGCTTCGCATTTGCAAACTTGCGTGCTTGGGAGAGGATATCCTTGCCTGTGTAGGTGAGCCAAATCAGCTCTCCTGCACGAGCAAGGCTAAACAGTGTGCCACCACCTTCAGCAGTGTTAGCGTAGCAGCACTACCTGAACAACATGAACTCAACCAAAGCCCTATAGCACAAATAGCAAAAATCAGTACCCCGTCGAAGAATATTTCTCCATGGTACCTTGAATGACAGCGCCATGGAGGAGGTGGAGGGAATAGGGTTAGGGTTCTGGCGGTTCTGGCACATGGCCACGAACTAGTTGACTTTTAGGAAAGCGAACTGGAGTGATTGGCTGAAAGAATTGGAGTTCTGGATCAATTGCTCACATGGACTTAAGACGATGTGATTCCTTTTTCCTTCTGTGTTCTTTCCACTTGTTCATGTTCACAGAGATGGCTCTCCTTGTAATTGTTGTTTATGTTGCCAATCACAACCTGTATGGCAGTGTGGCAGATTTTTGACAAGGAGGGTGAAGGAAAGAAGAGGAGGAAGGAATCTGTAGTAGTAAGCAGGAGAAGCAAACACCCCTACCTTTCCTTACCTAGCCTTGGCCATCTAGCAAAAGCACCAAGCATGCTCTCAGTGTTTGAATCTTGTCGGACCTGAGCCTAGCTCAGTTGATGGTAGGTGTGTGTGTGTGTGCGCGCACCTGAACCAACGAGGTTTGGGTACTCTTTGACTCGAATTTGGGTGCCTATTTCTTCTTATCTACAATTGCCCGTTCAAGTGTTTGAATCTAACCACTGGCGGAACTGTATGGTTTGAATCTAACCACTGGCGGAGGTATGCTGAGGCCACCTGGGCCATGCCCTCCAACCATGCTCGGTAAAATTTTTGAAGAAGTGAATAGCCAGCCCGCTAGCTGTGCTATTGTAAATCTACAGGCATGTATACACTGTATGACGCTTTCTGTCGCTGTGCTAGCTAATTAACGACGCCATGGTTGAACTGTATGTCTACCGGCAATTCTTTCGTCAATTGCCTTAGACATCCTGGCATATTTGATTGCTGCCAAACCACCCCCCCCCCCTCAGATTTAGGTCTGCCGCTGAATCCAGCAGCTTATCGTACCCTCTACTATGTTTACAGTATCTAATTATATTCACTGGAAAGCAGTGAAAACTGTGCCTACCTTTTTTTCTATATCTATAATGGGTAATCGATGCAAGCACTTTGATTGCAAATCTGAATATGCATTCGTGCAATATACGAGGAGTATGAAGATGCAAAAACTAAACTTATTTACAAATTGGTACCATTCATGGAAAATTAAAAGAGCCATAAGTTATTTTTTTCCACTAATAATAATCTATAGTCCTCTCTGAAACCTTGTTCTCACTTAATCAGGTGGCTATTATTATCTCCTATTGTGTCCTAAGCTCTCAAAATAAAAAAATGCTAACTTTTTAGTCTTGGTATTCTTTCTTATCCCTAGAATCATTTCATGATAAGAAAATAAAACAGGAGTTTTCTGCCATCCTTTTCATAGATTGTATTTCTTCACCATCAAACTTTAAGCTGGCAAAGCTTTTGCTTCCAAATACATATGTATGATCTGTCTGACTGCCTAATTTGTCACTGCTGTGCTTTTTTTTTTCTCCTACAAATCTCAGTGAGGTATTTGAGGCTGTGGATATTATTACTGGGGAAAGAGCAGCACTCAAAAAAATAAAACTGGATGATGGCAAAGAAGGGGTAAGCTTTATGATCTCAATAAAGCTAATAATACTCCTTTTATGATTTGCAAGCCCATTGTAGACCCCTCTGAACTGTTCAGTACCTCTGTAGTTTCCACGCCAAATCTTGCGTGAGATTAAACTATTAAAAAAGCTGGATCATGAGAACATCATCAGATTGAAAGAGATTGTAGTATCTCCTGGTAACAAATGTTCATCTAGTCATTTCTAGATATACAATAGAGTATGATAGCATTGCTCAGCCATTTTTAAATTTTCTCAGGTTCTGCACATGGAACAGGAGGATCAGGTATATCACTAAGTTCTCTTTTGTTTGGTAGCTTATATTCTTCATTTCTGTGGTTCACAATGGTTGATTTGAAATTTGTCTCATTTAATTGATTTAACCTGTATATAATTTTTTATCATGTGAACTGTGTTACACATATGCAGATAATAATCAGATGTATAGGGGAGATATCTACATGGTTTTTGAATATATGGACCATGATTTGAAGAAAGTATTGCACCATAGTACCCCATCCCAAGTCAAGGTGCTCTAATGTACTTACTGAAAAAAATATGAATTAACAGTGAGATGTGTCATGCTGCTCTTCTTAACATGTATCTTTGTCAAATTGCCATTTGTTTAGGTTTATATGGGCCAGCTGCTAAAAGGATTGCACTACTGCCATGTCAATAATGTACTTCATCGTGATATCAAAGGTTTACTCTATTTAGATTTTAACTTCAAGCTTTACTCTTTGATATTCTTATCTCAGAGTTCCTTATTTGTGGAACTGTTTCTAGGGGCTAACCTTCTAATAAGTGGTGGTAAGCTGTTAAAGCTCGCTGATTTTGGCCTTGCAAGGCTGTTCACTAGAGATGGAACTTTGACAAATCATGTCATCACTTTATGGTACCGGTAAGTGGAATGAGGAATCAGGGAAAATAACCTCATGACATATTTCTCTTGCCCAACATATTTCAGTCACATGTTTAGCCACTTATATCAATACAACCTTTTCTATCATGGTAGACCCCCAGAGTTGCTTCTTGGTGCCACAAATTATGCTGAAGCTGTGGATATTTGGTCTGTTGGTTGCATATTTGCTGAATTTTTGCTTAAAAGACCATTGTTTCCTGGCAGAACTGAGGTACGATGTATATCATTTTTTCTTTTCATTTTTTTCTGCTCTTGCTACTGGTGCTATTTAGGATATAATCAGAACTTATTCTTTACCCGAATTTAAAATTTTGAATTTTGAACTTTATATGTGACGAGGTTTGGCTTCTTGCACAAATTGAGCCTTTTGCTCCTACTTGTCTGTTGTTATTACTGGAATAGTGTGATGATCCCTATCTGTCCTACTTTGTTTTGTTATCCCATTTCCATTACCAGTGGCACCCCACTTCAAAATCCTTGGAATTATTAGTTTCGTAGAATATGCAGATAGCTATCCAATCTTTGAAAGATATGTTTCTTTGGAATATCAAAGTTCAGTACTTTTCTTTGGACCACTTTTAAACAAATTGTTCGAAACAAATTGGATGTTGATAACTTGATATTATGGTCTTATATAGTATCTTTGACTGTCAGCTTGTAGAACCTATGCGAACTGGTATGCTGTGCTATAATATTTCCGTAAATATGGCTTGAGTACTTAAATTCAATTTTCCCTATATGTTTATGCATAAAACCTTTATAGATGCTTGTATACTGTTTCAGCAAGACCAGCTGTCCAAAATATTTGAACTGTGTGGATATCCAAATGAGGAAAACTGGCCAGGTGTATCCAAGCTACCACTGTACAAGACTATGGCTATCCATCCTGTGACGCCTACCAAGCGACGCCTGAAAGATATGCTACAGAAGTAATTTACTCACTATTGTACACCTATGCATTGAGTAATTATTAGTTTCTATTTAAGGTTTGAATTTAATGTGGCAAACAAATTTCTCTACAGCTTCGACTATCATGCCGTTGATTTAATTGAACGCATGTTGATCCTTAATCCTACACAGGTATGTTCTTCACACAGACCTATTTATGTTTTTGACATTTGACTTGACATCTAAGGTTCAATATGAAACACGGTACTAATGCAAACTTAGTATCAGCATCTTTGTGACTGTGTTTGGCCGTTTGGGGGATGTATAAATGGACCTTCTATACTGATTGCGCCATGTTTGAAATTTGTGTACAAATAGTCAAATAATCTGTGTGTGTCTCGTTCTGTTTGCAGAGAATTTCCGCACAAGATGCTCTTGATGCGGCATACTTCATCAACTAAAATCATGTGTGGATCGAGTTTTTGACCTTATCAGACATTGTCTGGGGATCTCATTGGTGTAAGTACTACATGAAGACTGAAGTCTTGTTTCTCCTGCTGACCTTGAATTAGGGCTAGCGAGCAGTTTAACTTAATCTGTTTTAGCTTCAAATATATATAGATGTTGTACATTATACTCATGGCAAACTGTATTTGATCATCAATTCGTTGCAAGTAATGCTCCTTGGTATAATTTCATAGGGCACTGTTTAATGAATGCTATATGGAGTATATCTGTCTCTAAACTAATACAGACCAGCTAAGGCATGAATGCTATATGACTAACATACATGATTTCTGCACAATGCCACTGTCGGTAATAAAGTAAACATGAACAACTAATTGAATGATATACATTCAGATTGGTAGCCCCTCTCTCGTATGCTTAGCATACAATGAGTAGCTATGAGCTATACATGCATACCTGTAGTAACCAATGCCTGTCTGAGAACACGCATGTTTTTACCCTCCCATTTTGTTAATAAAAATGCTTCTAACTACCCTCTGCCTTATACTATATACATTTACATATGGTGAAGAAGGTCAGTTTGCTTCTATGCAAAATTTGTGGCTGTTTTATCGGTATCTACTACTACTATGGAATTCAGGAGTGTGATTCTCCCTCAGAAGTACTCCTTGTGAAAATCAAAGCGTGTTCCCGTTTTGTGGCTCATGTCAAGTGACAATTTCTTCAATTCTTTTGCAAGTGTGGGCCTGCCACAGTAAAACACCCCTGCATGTATGTATAAACTCTTATGATCAGTACTATAATCACTCGAGCGATGCTAAACTGCTAGTGGTTATTTCATGTCAATAACTTGGTGTCATTTGAGGGAGAACACATTAGGGGTAAAATATTACCAACTGTGGAATTCGGGTGCTTGGAAGCGATTCTTGTGAATACTTCTTTCCAGTTTGGTCTTGCAAAATGTGTCCTGACCTGAAACATAAGTACAAATCACATGTTCAATCTGCAATCATATCCATCAAATTCCTACATAATATTCACCTCTGAAATCATGATACTCCGTTGCTCAAATAAAATGTGTTTACCCTGGTGCCTGATACAATGTCTACACCATGCTTGGCATGGTTCAGGGCTTGCACCATTGACAGTAGCGTCGTCCTTGCATCACGTTCCTCATACACGCTTGTCAGATAGTTGTGCAGCTCAATGACACCCTGATTGAACCATCAGGAACCCCATCGTAACTCATAAATACATCAACATTTGCAGGGACTAAGGCACAGAGAACGGGCAGAGACTTCACCTTCTTGTCCATTTCAGCGACCTCATTCATCACCCCCTTGAACCATTCGAATGATCCAGGCTCCCTTGTGACCCAGTAGAAGTGTGCGCAGCTCGTCCGGTACGCCCGCCTCTTGTTGCTGCTGCTCGCCGTTGACACGCTGAAGCTGTTGGCGCTGTCCTCAGACCTGCTGGTCTCCATTGCCAGGTCCTGAAAGGTTCAGAAAAGAGTGGCGATCAGGCAAGCAATAGTCACTGAAAGTTGAAAATGGATGCTACAGACGAGACGTACCATCAGCTCATCAGCCAGCTTAATGTTGTTCAGCAGGTCTCTCAGGATGCTGATGAACGGCGTCGCACCGATCCCAAGGCCGACGAGGAGCAGCACGTCGTAGTTCCTGAAATCCTGCGCTGCGGCACCGTAGGGGCCATCGACCAGCAACCTTGGTGGACTGTATCAGAGGCAAGGCATTGCTGAGTTTCACACCCATCAGGTATAAAACAGAGGAGCAGACATGGCTTGGAGAATTCATGGAACCTCTTCTGCTCTGCCGCGCCTAGCTCCCCGAATGCGGCTGGCCTGGGCACGCTTGGCGTGAAGTAATTCTCGACGAAGATGCGCTTCAGTTCCTGAGTCCAGTCACCCCTTGTCTGAATGTGCACGCTGATGTAGTCATCTCCAGGAGCTGAAGTGATGGAGAAAGGATGCCTTGCAAGTGTGCAAAAGAGTGTCAGGGATAGTCTGTACCAACGGCATAAACTGGCAGCGGAAACTAGATGAATGAATGAAGTGTCATGCATACCATTCAAACGGAGAAATTGTTGGACACTGGAGGAAAATGTACTGCCCACTTCTGTACCGAAATCCGTAGGGTTTCGACATTGTTATGGTCAAGACGTTACCCGGTAGAAGGCACACCTGAGTAAATAAGAGAGCCGCAAGAACATACATAAACTTCTGTCACCTAATTCCAACGAACAGGTATCTGTTCCATATTTCTCATCTAATTTCATTTAAAATGATGAGACTTTTTATATGAAGTGACTGGCTAGTGATGGGCCGTTGTTCTACATGCGACAAATGCTCAATTAGGCCTACACCTAGTGCCACCATGACACTATATCCCCATCTTACTCTCCACATGCCAGAACTTTTCATATGACTCTGAAACCTTCCATTCTCCAAAGGGCAATGATGGTTGTTGCAACAATGTGCAAGACACAACTGACAACCAAACCAAATCGGCACATGCCCCTGAATGCATATTATAATCTGCTTGTCTTTTCGACCAACTGACGATGATAAGGTGATCGTGTTTTGTCAGCGAGGGTGCCGACTGATGCTTGGCATCCAGATAATGAGATGCTAGATGAGCACTTGGATGTTCAGTTACCTTGAGGATCTTAACAGCATATGCCTTTGATCTGAAGGCCCGTAGCGTCCTCTCCCCTACGTAAAGCACCAATGGCACAGAAATGTACATCCATGTCTGGAATCCACCGAAAAGATCACACTGTCAGCATTAAGTTTTTTTTTAGCAGGAGAGCTGCTCCGTTACATTAATAGAGAATAAAAGGTTTATTACAAATAATTCAAGACACTGCTCAGAATGTCTCAACATAGCATCAGAATATCTGGTGAACGATCAACTGAAGACCGTCTTACTAAAATTGCCTGCAGAAACATGCAATTAAAAGACATTCAGCCACTCAACAGTTTGGCAGCTGTCAGATTCCCTATGAGTATTCTTTCAGTGTCATGCAATAGGATATTGGGATGGAATGACGGTTCTAGAGGTGAGTGCAAAAGTTGTATCCTTCTGCATTTCATTAGCATCTATATTAATAGTTTCTTTGACAGAACTGATTCCTAGCATCTTCTTTTTTTGGGTGCGAATTGATTCCAAGATACCACATCCGTGACACCTTTACAACTAAGGCTTCCTAGCTTGGCCGCTACAATCATTGTAGCGTTGTCAGCCAAAGTATGGCAGTGGACGAAATAAATAGAATTCTACCCACATAGATATTTTTTTTAAAAAAATAGAGAATTCAGAAAGGTTGCTGATTACTAGGGTTCAGAAACAGAACAATCAAGCCAGATCAGCAGAAGTCTAAACCGCATGTACTATTGGAAATGTGGAGGAGACCACATTGTCCATGGGTGTCAACCATCAAGTCTACATGTCGTTGAACAATGATCACACATTCACTATTTGTGGTTGATATTCAAGTCAAAAGTCCTGTTTGTGTGGCCATGTGCTTCCGGTAGACAAAACAAAATGTGGGCTTTGACAAATGTGGTGCTGAAAAAAGATTCGGGATTATAAATATAACAAAACAGGAAATATCTAATGCTTAAGCCTGCTTAGAGAGGCTAAGTCAAAGCTGATGGCTTTCCATGCAGATTTTGTGAAGTGTGGATGAGTGGATGCCACGCTCACCGTTGTAGTGATGTACAATTACTAATAAGATCTATTTCATGCAAATTATTTCATAACGTAGATTTTAAGCCTGGCACCAAGGACATGCAAATCTGCAAGTGGATGCCCCCATCCGTTTCCGAAGACGTGTACACATATCCGAAACGACACGTCACACTATCACAGCGCTCTCCCTGGTTTGGTGCTGGCCCAAAAGATAAGTTTGTTCAGCGATACCTGAGCGTGCAGGTGCAGGCCATGGCAATGGTTTCTCGGGCTTCTCGCTATACCATGCCCTACACTAATTAAGCTGCCCTTATCGGTTAGCGCAGCCTGATGCAAAAGTGATTGATGGACGACTGACAAGTACACTGCCTTGATGCTAAAGCAGATACGGTCCAAGTCCGATCAGACTTGAACAGATCACCAACCAGCATCCTCTTCCCCTGCCTCTATCTAACATGATTAGTGCCTCTTTGGAACAAAGGATTCTCAAAACATAGGAATAGGAAAATCATAGGAATTGAGGTGCATGTAACTTGCAATCCTATAGGGTTTGAAAACATAGGAAATTTTGTTACATAGTGTTTGGATGCAACATAGGAAAAACACAAGAATGTGAAGAAAGAGATAGACACAAAGGAAAGTTTCCAAGAGGTTGGACCTCATGTTAGATTTCCTCCAAAATTGCAATGGATTGGGCCATTCCATAGGAATTTTGAAGGATTTCAGGATAGCCAATCCTTTGTTCCAAAGGGCTACATAGGAAAAATTCCTATAGGATTTCAATCCTACAAAATTCCTCCATAAATCCTATGTTCCAAAGGAGGCCTTAGTATGTGCCAAAGGCCTCTCAAAATCATCATTTACGTATCATAACCTCTTTGTCTAGTGCCAGATTTGACTGAATTTAAAGCTTTCGTTTAAAAGAAAATCTAATTTGATCACATGGTCAAGCTGTCTCTAATACGTGGGCTCGGATCATATTTATTCATGCGACGTCATCTTCCCTCTCTGAAAGCTCTGCGAAACAGTGCAATGGTGAAAAAAAAAATCTAATTTGATCACACGGTCAAGCTGTCTCTACTACGTTGGCTCGGAGCACATTTATTTATGCGACGTCATCTTCCCTCGCTGAAAGCTCTGTGAAACAGTGCAATGGTGAAGCTCCTTGCTCTTGCCGTCCCAACCTCATGAATCAATGGACATTATGCCTCACGTACTACAGCACTCTCGTTCGTCATGTCCTCTATCCAATCCAATCTCTCGATCCTTGTGGAACGAACCGTTAGTGATCGAGCTAATCCTTGGCCTCAACTGCAATTTCTCTCCTTTTCCGTGGCCCATCCCGTCAAGCATGGATGTCGCTAACACCCGACCCCAAGAACACGACACACCAGCAGATAATAAATTAAAGCAAGTCGAGGGAAGATTACACGTACGTACCGTCCTCTGGTACCAGCCGTCGACGAGGAACATGAACCAGCCATGGACGAGCAGCAGGAGGTAGACGACGATGAGCAGGTGGTGCGAGTACCAGAAGGCGTTGAACCCGGCGAGGTGTCCCATCAGCGGGAACGTGAAGAAGAGCCGCCTGCCGCACCCGCCGGCGGCGCCGCCCTTGGCCATCATCTCCTCCCGCTTCCGGAAGGGGCGCGTGGCGAGGGTGAAGGAGACGGCCATGAGCGTGACCATGACGATGCCCGTGATGCCCTCGGCGCCGGCGAGGAGGGCGCGGTAGCTGGGCTTGTCCCGGCCGAAGTAGCGCGCCACGAGGCAGTACTCGTCGGGCCCCGACGCGATCAGCCGCGGGAAGTCGCACGCCAGGTGGTTCCCGGCGTGCAGGCAGATGCCCACCGCGATCGCCATCGCTATGATCTGCATCATGATGGACAGATCCCATCCAAATGGTTTAGTTTTGCAAGATTCTTAGTTTCTTACCACATGATGATAAAAAGTAAAAGCGCATCAATTCCATTTTTTAAAAAAGAAGAAGATTTTTTGGTCTGAAATTGAAAGGTTGCTGAATAATAATTAATGATGACAAGCTGATTAATTAGTTAGTGGAGATTCGATCTCTTGGGTGGGGGGATGGTTGATGAGCACACGCTAAAACGAAATGAGGCAGTGTAGAGAAAGGAATCAAGGCGTTAATAACAAGTGGCAAACGCGACATCTATCGGAGGGACCCAAGAAATCTGCTTCTCTACACTTGCCGTCTTGTCAGGCCTAATCACATTACTTAGTTCAAATATTTTTAGCAAGTGTGTTGATGTAACCACTAATCACGAGCAGGACATGCATTCGAAATATCGGAAAGTTCTAACGCTGAAACTTCTTTTTAAAAGAAAAGAATAGGTACTCCCTTCGTTCTGAAAAACCTGACGTTTAGGACAGCGACACGGTCTTCAAAATACAACTTTGACCTCTTATTATTATAAAAATATTTATCAAATAGTGACATATGTATACTTTTATGAAAGTACTTTTTAAGAAAAACCTATTCATATAGTTTTCACATTTATAAACTCAACAATTTAAAAATTATTGATGATTTATATTCCCAATGTTTGACTCAAATCTTGTCCTAAACGTCAAGTTTTTCAGAACGGAGGGAGTATAGATATATACCTTCTCCAGAAACATGACAAAAAAACTTGTAATGCTCTAGTGCGTTGACAACGTGCAACTTAAAATGTTGGCTTTGCTTTGTGAATTACAGACTGGGACAGAAGGTGAATTCTGAATAGTGTGTCCATGTTGAGAACTGAAAGTCTGAAACCAACAAATAAGCAGCTTTGGCACTGTATCTGCCCCGACCAAATCATAAGAAGCTTACTGTTTGCGTGGCCAAATGTCAACGTTGATCAACGCTAGAGCTCACCATTTCAACGCGTTACCCCCCTGGACGGGCGGGCTTGGGCCCACCTGTCAGCGGAGAACCTGTCGGTTCGGCGACTTTCATCGGACCTGACCTGAGACCGCGGCCGGCCCGCGCGTACCAAACGTGGAAAGCAGCACACGGGGATCTTCTACGCCGTCGCCTTCGCAGGCCCGTTTCTGCAAGGCGGGAGGTGGGGCCCACCCCGAGCCCAAAGTAGTACGCTAGTAACGCCACGGCCCGAGAGAGCCGAAACGGCCAAAAAAAGAAGAGTCACGCACGCGGCAAAGCCGCACGAGATCCTAGCCCGCCCGCCCGCCCGGCCCCACCCGGCAGCGGCCCAATGATTGACCCCGCAACACACGACGGCGACGGCCGCCGGCGCCTCGCCACCGACGGCGACCGCCTAACGGCCACCGCCCCCCGACGCAAAAATATATGTATACTCGCTGCCAAGGTAGGGCCCACGCGTCAGAGAAGCTTTATTTACCTTGTGGAAGGCGATGCTGTCGTCGAAGGGGACGAAGAAGCGGGCCCACGTGGAGCGGAGCCACGTCAGCGTGTTGCGGCAGACCGGGAGGAGCACGAGCGCCATGTTGAGCTTGAGCGTCTCGGCGGCGCCCTTGGCCGTCGGCAGGCAGTACCCCATCACCCGGAACGCCGCCGACCGCCGGTACTGCGCGAACCGCCACGCGAACAGCGCCGCCATCGCCGCCGCCCACAGCGCCAGCACCCACGCGCGCCGCCCGCCGGCGCCGGCGCCGGCGTTGAGGCCCTGGCTCCACTGCGCCGCGCTGCCGCTGCTCATCGGCCGGCTGTAGGTCATGTACGCGTCGCGCTGCAGGAGCAGCGCCTCCAGCTGCCACAGCTGCGTACGTGGCGAGTCAGCAAGGAAATCCACTGACACGTGGCCGGGTAGCTACGTGCAGCAACAGTGTATTTGTGCGTGTCTACAGTCTACACACACAGTATACGTATACCTCTATGTAACCGAGGTTCTCCGGGTCGAGCTCCTCCATGATTAGGGCGGCGTACTCCTCCGCCTGCTCCTTGAGCTTCGACAGCTTGTTAGCCGACGCACTCAGAACGATCAGCTAAGAAGAAAAAAAACATAAACTTGTTTTAGTTCTTAACCACACGCTAAAGACCAAATTAATTACCAGTAATACTGACATGTTACTCTCAACTAGTACTGATAACGAAACTATGCTGACTGATTACGATTAATCCAGTGATGAGGTTAACTTTGATTACCTCTTGCACTTCCTCCCTCGTGATCCTGCCGTCCACGTTGGTGTCCACCCTGAATTGAAATGAAATGAATTCAGATTGGTTTTCATGCCAAGAACGTCATGACCAAGCAGCATCAGCAACTGAGTTGATTGATTGATTGGGGCCAAGAGGAAGGAGCTCTGGGATTCATGAGCAGAAAGAGGAGCAAGTTGAGCGGTGGGTGGGTGGCGCGTACATGTCGAAGAAGATTTGGAGGCGCGCGTCGAAGCTCTGGTCGGAGATTTGGAGCCAGAAGTCGTAGAGCTCCTCCTTGCTGATCCGCTCCAGGTTCTGCCGCCGCCGCCGCGCCAGCGCGTCGAAGATGCCCACCGCGAAATCCTTCGAGTCCACCATCCCTGCAAATCACTCACCAATGCCGTCACGGTGGCGCGCGTGATCGCGTCGAGCCTGGCCGGCGCTGGAGATTCTTCACGCACGCACTTACCGATGCAGTCGCCGAAGTCGTCGCGGGCGAGGAGGCCGTCGCGCGCGAGCGCGTTGAAGCGCTCCTCGACGCGGCGCCAGAGTTCGGGACGAGTCCCGGCGGGACTCGCGGGCGCCAGAGTTCGCCGCGGCGGCGTCGGCGTCGGCGTCGGCGCCCGTGGTGGTGCGGCTGATGAACCGGAGAACCCTTGAGCGCGCGCCGCGCCCCGGAGCGTGACCGGTTCAGGCGCGCCTGCACGCGGCGGCGCTCGCGGGCCGCCAGCGCCGCCTCCCGCACCGCCTGCTGTCGGACGCCGGGGCGCCGGCGCCGGGGTGCCGCTGCGACGGCGCGGCGACGGCGACCGCAGCCACGCGAACTTCCTGCGAATCCGCGACGACGTCGACGAGCACCGGCTCAGGCTCGCGCGCCGTCCGGCGTGCGCGCGCCACCGGCCAGCGACGTGGGCCCGTAGAGCGCGGCGGCGGTGGCGTGACGCTGCGCACCACCATGGACTCCTCGTCCAGCTCAGCATCACCCACCGGTCGCCCTGGTCCGCGAGGAACGCCGGCAGCATTCCCTCGCGACGCCGCCGGCGCCGCGCGCGACACCGCCCCCGGCGGCGGACGTCGACGCGCCGAACTCATCGCTGTGCGCCGTGATGAAGGACTCGTTGTCGGACGCGTCGGTCTGGTCCTCGGCGAGGTAGTCCGCGATGCGGCGGCGCCATGTCCGCCGCCCGCTCCCCGACGACGACCCCCGCGACGGCGCCCACATGGCCGGCCTTCTTCCTCCCTACGCTTCCTGCTGACACCTCCTCTGCCACCGCCGCCGCCCGTGTCCTCGCAGCATGTCCTGCTCAGGTGATCACCTGCTCGGCTGCTTGTCGCGAGCTGAGAGGCGAGAGGCGAGCGGCAGGCAGGGCGATCTATAATGCTCGGCGCCGCGACCGGTGGTTGGGATTCGGTGCGCCGAGTCGGGGACGCTGCCAAGCGGACCAGATAAAAGTAGGCAGACGGTGGGTGTCGTGTGACACTGCCTGAATCTACGTACACCATACAGTGTAATGTTGGCAACGCCGGAACTTTCTGGAGAGTTAGTGTTTGTCTGACAAAACTAGTGCGATATTCCTGTGAAATTCATGCGTTCCAATTTCCAAACGGGCTCTTAGCTGTTCTTGTTAGCAACTGAACACTGAAATCGACCCGGGCAAGTTGGAGGAATAGACAGGTTGTGTGCTCTGCTCTTGTGTTAGCATAGGACATTTAACGTTTCCAATAAACTAGTCCATGTCACTCAGCAGATGTATTGCTAACTGCTATAAGAAATGGCATTTTGTTTCTAAAAAAACAAAAGAAGAAGATACTGCCATTCAGAAGAATCGAGTCTGAAAACGTGTGGTACTTGGGAAGAACGATGAACCCTGCATGGCTGCATGTCTGCATCCGTTGAATTCAGGGCAAGTGCTGTCTGCCTGTCTGCAAGATGTAGGTGATACGTTTACACCAAGCTGCTGAGCAACCAGTGCTGTTTACTTGCTATACATATGCTACACTGAGCTGCTTGGCTGCATCTGCGCTGAACTGCTGGCGCCTGTAGCCTTGCCTGCAGAAGCGGCTAAAACCCTTGCTGCTCCCAAGCTCGATCGGCGTCGACTTCCATGTTCCATGGCGCCCATATGTCGGAACAGGGAGGCGCACAGTGATTAAGACCCATCAACGTGTGTGATTGTAGGAGGTGAGACTGGTGAAAAAATCTGCTAATAATACAATACTAATGATTAACCTTTCTCCACCTAAAATTAAACTCTGAAAGTTACGCCGTAACGGATCGACGCTGATCGAGTGACGAGGTAGCAATAGCAAGGCAGCGTGAGGAGCACGGTTGCGATGGCTGATATGGTAATCTGGCTCGACCCCGACAGGTGCTTGCCGTCGCAGATGGCATCTTCCTTGAGCATCTGAGGAAAACTATGGTGCTCCCCATCTTGAAGGGTAGATTGGCCGTTAGCGTTAGTTTGTTTCCCGCGTGTTCAGAGGCTGCACAGCGTTGCCAACCTCGTGATCAATCGATTAGTTGGGTCACACAGATCCTGTATGCCTAGCAGGGCAGGGTTTATATGCATGAGCCCTTTGGAAAGAAAATGTGCATGACTTAACAGTGACATTACCTTTGCCTCCAAAAGGAACAAAACATGGCATAGCAACACAATTTTACAAAGCCTTTGAGCTTATAAACCTCTTTTTCATCTCAAATAGGAAAAAGCCTTAAAGTTGGCATGCTTTAAAAAGAATTTAGCGAGTTTTTTAGTTAACAGGGGAAAATAATAATTTTCAAATATCGATGGCATCCTTGCTTACTAATTGTGAGCATGCACTTAATTTGCATGTTTTCTTGAAGAGATGATGTGCACTTTTGCATGTGAACCTGAATTTAAAGCCCTAATCTACCCTGCTTTTTTTCCATGGCATGACGATCATCATTCACATGGCAACGCAACACGCACATGCCTTCTTTAGTTGTTGCCACATGCTTATCTATCTTTTTGAGGCCAAAATGAACCGAATCCATTCATGAGCACGCGATCGACCGTTAAACCGACAGCTGAAGTTGATGGACCAAGAATTAGTATGGCGATTCCTTCTGTTCAGTTCGAGAGAAATAATAACATGTGCTAGGTATAAGAAACGACGATTCAGTTCGTTCTCTGAAATCATATCGGCCATGCAAATGTTCTGCTCTGAAACGATGACTCAGTTCAACAGTTCTAGTACGTTATCGAGGCTCGATTCGAGTGCGATAAGCACTAGGAATGTCTGCGTGTATATCTGTATACGCATGTGCATATCCAAAGTACGTACGCCAACACCATGGACGATAGGGCGAGCGAGATTGCTGATGCCATGCTACAAACGGACAGTTAGTTTCTTGGCACAAGACAACGAGCTCAGTTTTGTAGGGCACAGCAGAGCAGCAGAGCTACGTAACTGAGACTTTTGGGATCCATGGATAGACTCGAGCATCAGTTTTTTTATTGTTTATTATTCTAAAAAGGAATATGGTGCAAAGAGCTTTAATTTTCCTTTCACTAGCTAAGAAGGCTGGATAGTGTCAAGGGTTACATGATTATTATAATTTTGCATTGTTATTAGTTATCCCCAGGAGCAAATCTAGTATATATCCTGTTTTATCTCCTTGTAAGGTGATATTGCTTATTTTCACAAGTCACTTGTTTGACCACTGGATCTACACGTCAGGTCGACTTACTTGGAACATTTTTCCCATGAAGCTAAAACATTTTTAATTTATCAGAACATTTTTTTCTCGAATTCGCAGGAGATCTGCGTATCTTTGGATTAAAGAAGGGGAATGAAATTTACAAGCAAACGCAGAGGGATCAGAACATTTTTTTCTTGAGCGGAATATTTTTTTTCTTGAGCAAGCATATTTTGTGGGCCCTATCGCTGATTAAAATACTACGATCCTGGTGCTCCAACGGCCCACAAATACGGCAAACAGGTGTGCATAATATAGGAGCACGGATTATTGAGGAAATATGTTAGGTCTTTTATGCAAATGTAAGCCAGAGCATGCATGACCAAGCAAGTATTGCTTTTCTAGGCATGTCTTTTATATAGCATCAATTAGTTAGCCTACTACTCATTTGTCAATGATCACAAAGATCACATGTATATACTAATGTATATAACTTTTGTGAGGGGCACTTTTGGTATATCAACTTTTAATTACAAATTATATACTCTGAAGAGTGATCCGAGTGGCATTTTAGATAGCATGTATTCAGTTAGATTATTTGAAAAAAATAATAAGTAAATTTGTATTAAAAAGTTAGTTTTATAATATTATATCTTTAAGAGCTAGGCTATATTACTAGTAAAACAAAAGTTAACAACTAATGTTGTGTTCGCTACTTTAAATGCGTGCACAAAGACGTTGAACAGTTGTATCTGCCTTCTCGCTCGGTCTATCCAGCGGCAACGTGCCAGGCCAAAATAGTAGTGGTCACGTATGATGCAACCTCCTGCAATATACTATCATATACACAAGATATAGGCTGCCGAATGCCGATCGACAGATGCACAGATTGGTATCAATGCGTACATGAATGGTGATGCAATGAGATAGTGCACTGAAGAGGCAAAACGTCATGACCACTTCGGATTGGGACATGCATGGGGCACCGCATGAATTGGCAAGATCCCTCCGCCGACAGACAGGTGTCGTGTAGACAGCACAAAAGGTCCTGCCTGTTTCTACATGTGAGACCAAGCAGTCACTAGTACTAGCTTGACCCCTTCACCCTATCTTGCCAACTTTAAGTTTAGCTTTGCCTTGCATCTAAATGAGCACCTCAACTAATTCCTTTTCTTTAATACCATAATCTTTCCTTTGCATATTTGCCTTTTCTTTCATACCAATATTATGACCAAGTAATTTTCTATCTTGATTTTCCTTGAAATACCAAGTACTTGGTCAACTATCTTTCTTCTTGATTAAGAATACTATCCGTGTGACCAAGCAACCTACCATTCCAAATTCCTTTGATTCCCATTGCTCTTGGTCACTCATCTCATTTTATCAACATGCACTTATGCATTCTATTTCCTCATCGTAATCTTTCTTTCACTATCTTTCTCCATATTGATGTTGTGACCAAATAAGCTTCCATATGAACTTCTTGGACAATAAATAAATCCCTTGATCACCATTCTTCACAATGTCATAATCTTGATCATCATGCAATTTTCACCTTTCTTTGATTATATGAGCAAACAACCAATGCGGCCATATAATTCATTTGCCTCTTGTCTCTTTTCTATATTTCCATATTTGCTCTTCATTTCTTTACTTTTGCATGCTTCATATAATATGAGCTTGACTTTGTTATTTGCAATAAAATCCTTGTCAAAACTTAACAAGCTCATATTATATGAATCATGCAAAAGTAAAGAAATGACAAGCAAAGATGGAAATATAGAAAAGAGACAAGAGGCAAATGAATTATATGGCCTCATTGGTTGTTTGCTCATATAATCAAAGAAAGGTGAAAATTGCATGATGACAATTGCATGATGATCAAGATTATGACATTGTGATGTGCCTTGAATGAATTACAAATTTTGGCCTCATATGCCAAATGCACATATTTAAGGTCAAGTGTCGGAACTCCCATATATTTTAGCATTCGTGGGGTGCAAGGTGTCAACATAGTATCCATGATGCGCATGCCATGTGATGTCACCCAACGAACTAGAGATCAACAATATACCATTAAAGGCATGAATGTCACACACTATCATGACTGGTCCTTAACAAGATACGAACGTGAAATCTATCCTCGCACACATCACACAAATGAGAAATCTTATATGTCTCCCCTTACCCCCCATTAAAACAACAAGTCACAAACATATCTTTCACTTACACTCTCCACCAAAATCTCTCCCCCTTTGGCATCAATCTCCAAAAAGGTCTCTCTCCACCAAAGGAAGAAATTTAAGGTAGAGAAGTGGAGGCAAGAGTGGGGTAATGGTTCATCACATAGGATTTCTCCCCTATTCATTTTACCAAACAAAGTATGTAATTCCTCAAGTCAAGATTTTGATAAAATAGAATATTTAGCTCATACCTCATTGAGATGTTATTTCAACACGAGACAAATCCATGTCATCACTACTACAAGAGGTATCAACCAAATATCTATATAATTCTCTAATCTCCACCAAAAGACAAACTTGAGGTGTAACTCAAGGTTTTACCTAGGAATAATAGTACATTAGGATCTCCATCATTTAGAGAAGGTCCAAGTAAACAAGTTCATGCAGTCAATAAGCCATCTTCATCAGAATGGCATAGTCGGCTAGGTCATCCTGCTTTTGCTATTGTCGAAAGAATTCTTAGTTCCAATAGTTTGCCTTGTGTTAGCAATAAACATCCAGAGTCAGTGTGTGATTCATGTCAATTGGCCAAGAGCCATCAGCTTCCATATTCAGTATCGAATACAATCTCGAGTGCTCCTCTTGATTTAATTTTTTCGGATGTTTGGGGACCTGCACCTATCTCTGTTGGACGACATACATATTATGTTAGTTTTATTGATGACTATAGTAAATATACTTGGATCTATCTCCTTCGAAAAAAATCTGATGTGTTTCAGGTTTTTCGTGATTTTCAGAATCTGGTAGAACGAAAATTCAACAAGAAAATTATTGCTATGCAAAGCGATTGGGGGGGTGAGTATGAAAAGTTGAACTCATTCTTCCAACGTATTGGCATTACTCATCGGGTATCTTGCCCTCATGCGCACCAACAGAATGGTGCAGCTGAACGAAAACACAGGCATATTGTTGAAGTAGGCCTCGCCCTTCTAGCCAACTCCTCCATGCCATTAAAATTCTGGGATCAAGCTTTTCTCACTGCCACGTATCTTATAAATCTTTTACCTAGCAAGGTCATAGACTATGCTACCCCAGTTGAGCGTCTGTTAAAAGAAAAACCAAACTACAGTTCCTTGCGCATATTTGGTTGTGCTTGTTGGCCCAACTTGAGACCTTACAATAAGCGCAAGCTGTCTTTTCGATCCATCCGCTGTGCCTTTCTTGGATATAGCTCTATGCACAAGGGATTTAAGTGCTTAGACATATCCTCCGGTCGTATCTATATTTCTAGAGATGTTGTGTTTGATGAGCATGTTTTTCCCTTCTCTGAACTCCATCCTAATGCTGGCGCTCAATTAAGAAAGGAGATTGTTATTCTTCCTGATCATCTTATTTCTGGGGATGTAAATTGTAATGTTCCAAATATTACTGATTCTACTAATATTTTTGAAAGTGGTAGTGATATACAGGAAGATCTTGCAGAAAGATTGGGGACAGACGAGGTGCTTCATTCACAAACGGTGCATCTACATGGTCACACCAACCCGCAGAAAATCCTGGCGTGCGATCCCATACTGATTCGGCGGCGCCTGACGGCAGTGATCCCCAAGCTGATCCGTTCTCGACACCCCCTGGTGGCTCTACTCCCGCGTCTGGTCCGTTCAATCCGGGTGCGCCGTGTGGGGAGGTTTTGTCGCCGTCTGGGCGCACTCCGTCAGGACCCTCCGCTGCTACTGCACCGCGTGGACCGACGCCTGGGCTATCTCCGGCTGGATCCTCTACACCAGCATCTGGATCTGCTGTGGATGTTGTGGATGATATATCAGCAGTAGAAGCTTCACCTTCGCCGTCAGCAGCAGAAGTCTCACCATCGCCGTCTCCTGTTCCTGATCCACCTCAGCGAGCTCGGACTCGACTACAAAGTGGTATTGTCAAACCAAAAAAATTATATGATGGTATGATTAGATATGGTTGTCTTGCTTCTACAGGGGAACCACAATCAGTACAAGAAGCGTTTGATTCACCACGATGGAAAGAAGCCATGCAGGCAGAGTATGATGCATTACTTCGCAATGGTACATGGCACTTAGTTCCTCCAAGACAAGGTATCAATATAGTTGACTGTAAATGGGTATTTGGTAGTTAAGAGATCAACAAGTTCTCGCCTATCTGCTGAACTCGCTCACCAAAGAAGTGCTAGCGCAGGTGGCCACAGCAGTCACCGCAGCAGAAGCTTGGAACACGCTGGAGACAAGATTCGCAGCGCATTCCAGAGCGCGTTTGACAAACTTGCGCATGCAGCTCACCAACACCAAGAAAGGCGGCATGACCAGCACCGCCTACTTCAACAAGATGACAGCAATCAGAGATGAACTTGCTGCAGTTGGTAAGATCATTGAAGATGATGAGATGGTGACTAACATCTTGAATGGTCTTGATTTTGATTACAATCCTTTTGTATCTACAATTCTTGGCCGCTCTGATTGCATCGCGTTGGATGACTTGTTTTCCCAACTACTCGCCTACGACAATCGCCTTGAGATGTATCAGGGTGATGGGCAATTCCAGTCCTCAGTGAATGTTGCAGGTCGTGGCAGAGGCAATGGAAACCGTGGCTGTGGCAACAACAATCGTGGCCGCAGCAACGGTGGGAGAGGACAGTACCAGGGGCGTGTGAAAGTGCATCTAGGCACTTAATTGTTTTGGTGATTTTGGATGACAACATGATTTGTAATTTAACTTGTTTGTTTAAGTATATGAGCAGGGTCTTATTCTTATGGGTTCCTAAGCATATTGGGACTAACGTTGTCGGACCCAACATGAGTTGGGTACCAAAGCATGCTTGATGAGATTGTAGGGATCACGAGATGCATTGGAAGCTTGGCTTGAATGAAATGGTACTGGAGGTTTTGCTATATTTTTTGGGGCTAATCTGGTGTCTTGGAGTGCTAGAAAACAGGCAACTGTATCAAGGTCTAGTACTGAAGCAGAGTATAAGTCGATGGCTAATGCTACAGCAGAAGTGATTTGGTTGGAATCCTTGTTGGCTGAACTTGGTGTTGTGTTAACAGATGTTCCGTGCTTGTGGTGTGACAATTTGGGAGCTACTTATTTGTCTGCAAATCCGGTGTTTCATGCTCGAGCTAAGCATATAGAAATTGACTTCCACTTTGTTCGTGAAAGGGTTACTAATAAGCAACTACAAGTTCGGTTTGTTTCCACTCATGATCAGCTTGCTAATGGATTCACCAAACCTTTGTCGACTCAGAAATTTCAAGTTTTTGTTGGCAATCTAAATCTTCGGAAGAAAGATTCTTTAGATTGAGGGAGGGTATTAGAGATAGAGTCCTTCCTCACATGTAATTCAGGAGTTGTTACTGTATCTGGTTCGGTTATAGATAGGTAGATTTGTTCCTCAAGATGTAAACCATACAATCGACCAGATCGTAATAACTCCGTATTGTAATCTGTTTGGTCTTTGCCGGTCTGCCGGCCTATATAACACGTACCCGTGGTGAGCCGAGTTTGGCAACCACGTTTCCCTAAAATCTCTCAAGCATATGTACCCTGGTCTTGATGATGATGAGTGAGTGATAATATGAGTTAATTAAAGTCCACAATTTTCATACATAGATCATAAGTTGGATTATGTTATGGCTAACCGGAGATATGATGAAGTTAATATTTGTGGTAAGGTACCTTATTATCGATGGGTCAAAGGAGACCGTGCAAGAGCCAGATTTTTTTGCGGGTCCAGAATTTCCAATAATCGTGATGGAAATTTCTGAGCCAGACCAAAATTTCGAACAATTGAGACGACAGAATTTTCAGGTGGCTGACCATTTCTGTTTCATTTCTTTTGCGTTTGCATTGCGTCACATCCTTTCTAGCATTCTTTATAGGCTCAGTAGTACTCTTATGACTATATGGATTTTGGTGATTGCTAGAAGAAAGAATAATCTTGGGTCATTTTAGGAGTTGGGAAATATGCTTTGGTTTTTTTAAGTAATTTGAGGCTCTGGTTGGTCCTTCACCGCTAATCAGGTGAGTGTTGTAGCAAACTGTTCTCACGCCATGTTTTGGGCTATTATGGATTATATGTCGATACTGACTCTGTCGCGATGTTGGTATATCAACTTGATACATCGCATGTACATGTGAACAAATAAGAATAAGAATATTGAGTTGATATAATTACTAGTATTTCACTTGCTTGGTTTAGCATCTAGCATATCCAGGTTAGAATCTTCTACGGAGCGGATTTTCGGTGCGAGGATTTCCTAGACCAGCATTCATTGACACTTGGCATTATCTCAGAGCCTGGAGTGAAGTATATCTTATTCATTAGTACAGTAGATTAGGCATGTTATCCAGAATCATACGAGTTGAAAGTTGTCATTCCTTGAGTTGAAAAATGGATTGAAAAGAAAGGTATAAATTTTGTGGGCTCGGATCAAATCGAAATTGTAAAATTCCGAGTTCAACGAGACTTGACGAGTTGAGAATTGGTGATCTGTCAATTTTTGGGCCGCATTACAAGTTGAAGTATAGCACACTGAAAACGCTACTTGCAGAGTCACTTGAACAAATATGAACTGTTATATGTGCCCGTCTGATTGGCACGACTGCATTGCATGCCTATGCTCTGACCACACGCATCCGCAACCAAAAAAAAAGAAACAACAGGCAAATTTCAGAAGCGCCAAGTTCAAGCTTGCAAGCAAATGAGTAGTTAGGCTCTTTGCAGGGTAGTGCCAGTCATAAGCCAACAGTAGTGAGTACCTTAGATTAGGAGGCGGTCCCTAACCCTATCCACAGTTATGTTTACTAATGTGTTCTTGTCAAGATAATGCTTGATTAAGCCGGTTAATGGAAGACCATTGCTAGTGCCGATTCGTTCATCAGAACATCTGGCTCTGCATTGCAACAGGAGATTCCTATCGTTTGAGCCAGTTTGCGTTTGTCTCAATACCGGCCGGCACGACAGCGCACTTTTTCCCCTATTATTCAGCAGCTAATTTTGTCCAGTGGTGAATGATCAGCATTTCACTAGGCAATGTGTGGCGACTAACCTATTGCCTGAGTTTTTTTATTGTTGTGAATATTTGTTCTTATTCCGTAATCAGTTGCATGATTTTAGTTCTTATGCTGAATGTTTATTATTATTCTCTGACACTAATCAGTGCAGAAGAATTTTAGTCCCAGTGGTCATTGTAGGCATTTCACTAGGCAATGTGTGAGCTTAGTTCTTATTATCTGATATAAATACACTCCGAGTCATCATAGATTCTATCAGAACAAACCAGTGCAGAAGAATTTTAGTTAGCACGATAATCTTGCCGCTGATTGATCTGATGGAGACCACTCGTGCATGAAACCCCGTCAAACGGATCTTGAAATTCTGCAGAAAAGAACAAGGACTACCAGCACGCTAGGAAGAATAGTACATAACGTTAGCTGAATCTAGCACTAGACTTCAGTTTCAGCTATCACTTAACTGCTGGTAGCATCGTATTCTAGCTCTCACCGAAAATTCAGATCATGCAGAACCACCGTATTGATTTGATTCCAAGATCCCCAACGAACAAGTCAGAATCGCGGTGGTTGTAGAAAGTTAGGCGTTGAAATGGTGATGTCAATGGAAACCGGCCTCAACTCTCTCAAAGGTAAAAGTAGTTCATGATCTTTACCTCCTTTTTCTTTGAAAGGATTTTATCTTTTTGTTCTTTACTGGCAAAAACTTTTTGGAAGGTCTGTGATAAGAGTGGTTAGCAGGGGATTTAGAGAAAGACAAATCTTGGTTTGTACGTCTTGTTAGTTAGGGCATTTGTTCTTGTTATTATATGCCTCTAGAAGAACAGAGGATCAGATTGCATCAGTCAGAAACCAACCACAACCAGCAGTAGCATAGCATGTCATCCAACCGAATGAAACGACAAGTGCAGTTGTTGCACTGCAGGGTGATATGATTCGTGGTTATGCCACTAACTAAAAGCGAAACAAATCTTACTCTTTCTTGTTAGGAATAAATTAATGATGCTGCACGATAAATCACACAGACGATCTTTGAGTCAAATTTGAAAAAATTGCAGTTTTACTTGAATCAGACTCGATTGCGACAAATAAAAGTGTAAAAAGAGTAGTGGTATAAATAATTTTAATTTTCTTTCAAATAAAGGAGAAGTTATTAGTTGCAACTCCTCAAGGTCCCTCATCACATGGTCATGCTCCACATGAACAAAGAAGTAAACGTGTGATCCGTCAGATACGGCAAGCACGAGCCAGCTTGAGATGTTGATGTTTATGCTAGGATGAACTGGACATTTACCAACCTTGGGACGCTAGATGCATCACCACGCTACAATAACACAAGACCACATTACTGTCAGTCCATCACAACTTGCTGTGGTCCGGCACAGATATTCTACTTCGCGTCTGAAAGAGCAGTTCTGTTCTTTTACAGTACTCCGTCCGTCCTAATATGTAACCATTTATAGAGTTCAAATTTTATGTCAAAATATAAGTATTTCTAGGGATAGGACAAAACTAAATGGATTGGTGGATGAATGGTACAGAAATCTTTTAGCAGTTCTACTATTTTTTGCATTTAAATGCTTCGAATACTTATATTGTGGGATGGAGGGAGTAGTCGAAGAACGAACAAATTGATCGAAGAAACAAAAATTTGACTCTGACTGACAGGCGACTGCAGTCACCAGTGCTACGAACACAGGACATGTGTGCAAGGACCAGTAGTGCTACGAACACAGGACATTTGTTTGATGCAGACGAAGAGGATAGGCAGATAAAAGTTGTGGCTAGGATGAACCCTAGATGCCGTGACCACAACGTTGACATGCCGTGTCCCCCGTATCTCGCAGGTGACAATGCGAAAAATGTACATGCCAAACGCTGGGCCAGGCTCAGAGCGGAACAAGCAGATGCGTTCGCCGCGCGCGCCCGTGATTGCTGCCGCTGCTGCTTCTGTCCCAGTGGACGTCTGTTTGGGTGTCTGCCGGTGAATTGTTTATATATTTGTATATATACATATATGCTAGTTGCAAATATTCCTCAGTTCCTCAAGCGTCTGGTCCAGTTTCTGGATAATTATGCAATATACAAGTTCATCAGCAACCGCGGATTTCCTGAAATCGCAAAAGCTTTGGAAAATCAAGGAGACAAAACAAACTTTAGGCGGTGAGAAGAAGCAAGCAGCCATGGGAGCTGGGACAGGCGAGAAGCTGGCAACCTGGGCGGCAGGTTGGTGAGGGCTCGCCCGTCAGCGCACAAGGGAAAGCGCAAGCCGCGCGCGCGGAAGAGACAATTAGGTCCGGTGCGTGTATTTTTCTCCACGGCCGGAGACAGCGACGGCGACCAACCAACCACGGTCACTGCGTGCGTGACCCGGCCGGCCGGCAGCGGGCGTGGCCACGCACCATGACCGGCGCCCGCGGCCGCGCGAGACTGGCTCGCCGGAGCCGGAGCCGGAGTGGAGACAGGAGAGCGGAACGTGCACGTCGCGGTTGTTGATCGCGGAGAGAAAAGGTGCGTGTAGTGTAGGGTTTCTTCGTGTCAAAGAAAGTTTGGGCGTCGGCGATGGGGATCGGTGTTTTGGATCGTGGCTCTGTGCTCCGGTGTGGTAAGGTATCTCTCAGTCGCCGGATGCAGAAGTTTTTTTGTTCCGGTACGGTGCATCACGTGAAGGCCGATTGTGAAGCGAAACCATAGAGTGTTTGGGGTACCGTAGACGAGGCACAGGGTAGGTTGAGAAAGTTTTGACAAAGTAGATCGGCAAATTGATCTGACTATTATCCGTTTTTTAGATGAAATCGATCAAATCGCATACTGGAGTCCACTGTGACAGTGTGACGATCGATCAAACAGTTACGCAGATAGCACGGTTTGGAGTTAATTTAGGCGCGAACGGCATGGTGATAGGAGGGTGTGCACACGTTGAAAATTGGTCGATTTCCAAATTTAAGGGTGTGATCGATTTTGCATGTGAACAGAAAAGGAGACCGGAAAATTTCGAAATCAGACACCACCTGTCCTTGTGATAGGAGAGAGACTGCTAGATGGATATTTTGCTGATGGGCCTGCAGGAAACTGGACCACGAGGGCCCGTGGCAAAATGGGAGCGACCGGCAAACCAGCTGCGATCGTGTCTGGAACGTACTCGCGGAGCGCAACTGGGCTGACCTGTTGCCGAAGTCCGGCCTGCCTAGGCCGAAGTTGGGCGAAGTTGTTGTGGCCCTTGTGGGCCTAAGTTGTGGCTAGTTGTGGCCCACGCCAGCAATGGGCTGCAGTCAGCGAAGTCCGGCGAAGTGGTCGTCCAGGCAAACAACTGGCCAGCGAAAGTCGTCGCGGGCTGGGCCACATAAAACCTGGACTTCGCAGGTGCGGATCAAGCGAGGAGGTCACGAAAGTTTGCGCAATTGTGCTCAAAAATTTTTTGCGCAATTGTGCTCAAAAATAAAAACGAAAGTTTTCGCAATGATGCGGAAAAGTACCGCAGATAGACCGATGAAGTAGTCAAAGTCGTAATTTCTATTCTCACTCTAGTAAGTATTTTTTTTCTTCTCGAGCCAACGCGGTAGACGATAGCTGTTGGGATGTTCTTGAGCCAAACACGTGGTAGACGCCAACCGTTGAAATGTGAATCCACCACATAGATTGAGAGCCAACATGAAGTGCTCGAGTCCCCTCCTCTCCTCATGACCCGTAGGGTCCTTTATACAGAGGAGAAACAGGGTGGCCATTTACCACTAAACCTCTCGTGAGTATAATATTGACAGCCGAGTGCTTGTACCACTATATGGGCTGGGCTGTTCTCCCAACAT
>OAMR01000231.1:1109550-1134042 GCA_900205405.1 Echinochloa crus-galli | reverse complement strand
AGATCCGGCCGAGGGAGGCGACGCCGCCAGATCCGCGAGCGACGGCACGGGAGCCGCCCCGCCGCCGCCCTCACAGGGACCACCGGACTTTCGGCGCACTCCTCCGGCGGCGGCGAGGTGGGGGAATGGGTGGAAGGTGGGCGGCGGCGCCGCCTGGGGACGGTCGCCCGAGTCGCCCAGGGAGGGGACGACGCGGGCGGGGGGAGGGGCGGAAATCAGCTCATACAGTATCCAGTAAGTGTTGGACACATACCAGTGGCTGTAATTTTTTTTAGATAAAAGATAAAATTCAGCCTCTATATCCACAGGTGGCCAAAGGTTATAAAGAGATCTTAGACTCTAATCCTCAACAACGAGGAGCTCACAAACACAAGAAGAAAACTCTAAGGAAAAGAAAAAAAACTAGAAGACTCAGCCTCAATCTTCTTCTCCGCCCATTCTTCTACCTTGCATTGTCTTTATAAGCCTCACCAATCCATCAACTTCTTCGTCTACTTAGAAACTTGAAGACGGGGTGGGCCACACTCGACCTCGAACATAAAGCAACCTCTACGCATTCACTCCATCAAGTTGCCACCACCCACGACGATGCCTAGTAACGCCAAACCCAGAGGCAAAATGGTACGAAATGGACCTTCAAGACGGTGCCTCCAAGAAAGAAACGATGTTGAAGACGCCGCCACTGCCCCACCGGCGAGCCGGAATTAGGTTTTCACCCGGAATTCATCCAACACTAGCAAGGAGCATCTCAACAACGCCCCAAGGAGGGAGAACGACGTCGCGTAACGCCGTCGTTGTCGACACGGGCGCCCCGGGAATGACTTTCGCCTGATGTCCCTGCAAGGTTGTAATCCATTTCAAACGTAAATGCGTCAAGAGAGGTCGGCATCAACCGGAATTACTCCTGTCTTCACCGCTGTTGCCATGTCCGCCAGCGCCGCCCTTAAAGGCAGCGAGAAGCGGCCTCCACTTGCACCGCTGCCCCCAAAGGCCGCACGCGGGAGCGCACCCGGGAGGCGTCGTCCCCCCATGTCGGGAACTGGATCTAAGCCAGTACCGCCCGACCTTACGCCATCCATGGCCAACAGGAAGCAGAGGGGAGCCGGCATGTTGCCGCCGCCGGAGGAAGCGTGGAGGGAACGCACCGGAAGGCGCCGTCCCCGCCGGTCGAGAACTGGAACTAAGCCAGCACCGACCGGCTGCTCGCCGTCAAGCGCCGCCGCATCGCTCTTCTTGTGGCCGCAATCCAGATCCAGCACACGCAGACAGCGTGGCTGGCTCAGCAGCACATCCCCGCCTCCACGCAGATCCGGCGGCCCCGACGCCACCTCCAGCCGCCGAGCCGTCATCGACCCCGGGCGCCGCCAAGCCACCGGCTTCCTCCGCCTCATCCCTTCGCCGCTTGTCGTCACGCGCCCGCCGAGCACAGCTCCAGCGGCCACACGCGCGGACCTCGGGATGCGCCGCCGCCGCCGCCGAGCGTCCTTCCCCGCGCAGATCCAGGCACTCGCGGCCGGCTCAAAGCCAAAGCCCCGATTAATGGTTTGTTATAATCCAAATCCTTTATTCAAAGCATGCAATGGTTATAGATAAAAACAAACTAATCTGATAGTAATGTTAATATTATCCTAAGCGGTAAACAATCGGCCATCTATCGTTTAGTAAATGTTCAAGCTAAACGACCCATTAAACAGATTAAATAGGCTATTAAATAGTTAAACAGACAATTAAACGAAAACATCTACCACCAGCTAGTGTTTAGCATTTAAAGGCTGTTTGAAATAGGGTTGCAACGAAGTTTTAATACTCTAGGAAAGAAAGTAGAAGAAAAACCACTACTCCGTATGTCAAAGAGGGACAAATAGCAGGGACCAAATCACCTCCCACTACGGGAAACCCCACGTTTGCCGAGTGCCAGGGGCACTCGGCAAAGGCAGTTATGCACTCGGCAAAGCCTTTGCCGAGTGTTACACTCGGCAAAGGGGTTACGGCATAGCTCGTGTCGGCAAACAGGCCCTTTGCCGAGTGTCTTTTGTCGGGCACTCGGCAAAGGTTTTGCCGAGTGCAAAAGCCGACACTCGGCAAAATAAAGCACTAACGGACGGCCGCGGACGGCACGGCGACGTTCGCGGCCGTCCGTCAGTGCTCACGGGGCCTTTGCCGAGTGCCACACTCGGCAAAGACTCCAAGTTTTGCCGAGTGTTGCACTCGGCAAAGGTGGTTGGGGCCGACACTTGTTTGCCGAGTGTCTGTCCTGGCACTCGGCAAAAATTTAGGCCATGGCAGCAGAAACGCCCTGCGCTGCTGCCCGGCGTCGACGGGCATCGGAGTCGCCCACACGGTGCACGAGGCATTGGTCCTCGACGACTTCGCCATGGAAGAGCTCCGATTCTACGAGGAAGGGGACTACTACAACCAAGGCCTCAAGCTCCATGACGACGAGAGCTACCTGAAGCTACTTCTGGTAGCTCTCGTCGTCATGGAGCTTGAGGCCTTGGTTGTAGTAGTCCCCTTCCTCGTAGAATCGGAGCTCTTCCATGGCGAAGTCGTCGAGGACCAATGCCTCGTGCACCGTGTGGGCGACTCCGATGCCCGTCGACGCCGCGCAGCAGCGCAGGGCGTTTCTCCCGAAAAAACAAAATAGGTTACGTGACACAGTTGTGCACAATCTTGGCCTGCTGTATTTAACTGTACGGTATGAATTCTTTGTCATGTCTTTGCGTATCCTACAGTAAATAAGATGTCTTATTTACTGTAGGAAACGCAAGAACATGGCAAAGAAGCCACACGGTAAAGATAAATACAAGAGACGAAGAAGGTACACAACTTAAAAACTGAGGGCGTATGGTTTTGCATGTGCTCACCTACGGGCTCGACGTCGGGCGAGTCGGTGACGCTCGTGTCGGAGCAGACGGCGGGGTACGGCTACGGGCTACAAGCCGAGGACGGGCTACAAGCTGAGGACGGTGCAAAGGGCCTCTCCCTGAAAAAAAACGAAATGTTGTCAAATTAAAAATTCGGCAGCACCTCCCCTGCACGGGGAGGTTTCTGAAACCCCATCCTGCAAAAAAACACGGCACGAAGGCCGACAACCACATACACAAGAGGCCGACCACGTACAAATGAGGTGAAACTATACAATCTTATCAATGAATCAGAACCTATCAATGCATTTTGTCACATACATTTTGCTAACTATGCTAACTATGCTTTCAAGCCAAATAGCCAAATAGCTACAACATACATTTTGGGAATTAAGACAATGTAACAATGGATAGACGATGGGGAGGGGGAAAGGGCACCTGGAAGAGGCACGCGGCAACCGTGACGGCGAGGAAGGGGATGACGCGCGGCGAGGAAGGGGACGACGCAAGGCGTGGACAGGACCTAACGGTGGGGCGTGGTGAAGCGGCGTGCGTAGGGGCCCTTCTTGGCCGGTCGGCGGGGCGGCGTCGACAGGTGGGCCACGACGTCGGGGTCGGGCGGCGGCAGCGGCGGGCGGGTCGGCTGGCGTCCGGTCGGCGGGGCGGCGTCCGGGTAGGTGGGCCTACACGGCGGCCGGGCGGCCGGGGCGGACTCCGGTCGGCGGCGGTGGCCGGCCGAGGGTGAGGCGGAGCGGGGCGGCCGGGCCTGCGAGGACGGCTGGGCCGGGGACAGCCGGCCGGGGCCGGGGCCGGGACGGCCGGCCGAGGCGCGGGCTGTCTCTTATACACATCTAGATGTGTATAAGAGACAGGAGTAGAACAGGTGTTAATAGGAAGTTAGAGTTGTGGAGGCATACGTTAGAGTCCAAAGGTTTCAGACTTAGCAGGACTAAGACCGAGTACATGATGTGCGATTTCAGTGGGACTAGATATAAAGATGGAGATGTCAGGCTTGATGGGCAAGTGATGGCCGAGAAAGATACCTTTAGGTATTTAGGATCGATGCTGCAAAAGGATGGTGACATTGATGAAGATGTTAGGCATAGAATTTCAGCCGGTTGGTTGAAATGGCGTCAACGACGCGCCATATCGGAACCCGGGTATGGTGTTAAATGAGCAAGGGCCGGGCCGTCTCCCCCGAGACGCGCCGTGTCGTGGTCTGGGCACGGTGGCAAGTGAGCAAGGACCGGGTCGTCATTTCCTTAGTGGCGCGCTACATCGGCGCCCGGGTGTAGTGAAAAATGAGCAAGGGTCTTTGCACTTCCCTCGACGGGTGCGAAGGGCAAGGAAGCTAGCCGAGCCAACTAGGTTTCGGGTGGGTAGTTGGAACGTAGGGTATCTAACGGGTAAGTTACGAGAGATAGCCGAGGTAGCAATTAGGAGGCGTGTAAATATTCTATGCGTTCAGGAGACTAAAAGAATGGCAGATGCAAGGGTCCATCTCCGCAGCCTGGTGAGTGGTGAGAGCGGGGAGAGGCCACCAAACCAGCCAGCGGCCAGGACCATCCCGGCGCGGTGGCGGGCGCCGGCCTTCAACCGAAGGCTGCGCGAGAATCTCGGGTCCACTGTCACTTTTGCTCCCGTGCATCAGAAAACATCATGCTCATCCACAGGTCAGGATCAAGCCTAGCGGCTTCCTAGCTTGGCCACGACTTTTTCGCTCCGCCTGTCGAACTGGAAACGATAGGACCATTACACGACTGTTCTGTTAGGATCCGGTGTCACTGTAAGGGAAAAGGAGTAACGCGCGCCGCACAAAACTAGCTGCGGGATCAGCCGCAGTTGCAGGCTTCAGCGTCTTGCTTGAGTGCTGGGACACAGGGGACGCCGGCGTCGTGGATGTCGGATGAGTAGTCGCCGGTGAAGTTCCACAGGATGGAGAGGGAGAAAACCCCCAAGGGCCTCGAGCTGGATGTGTAGCTGCCTTCGTACATGTTACCGCTTTTCACCACGACCACCATCTCGGATTTCTCCCTGAGGAGGAGATCGATGACGTGCTCCACGGTTGTTGAAGTAGGCACGCACAGCGGTGGTCCTCTTGACATCGAAAGCAGAGGAGCATCCAGCTGGCCTGACACTCGGCAAAACACCTCTTTGCCGAGTGTCCCCTGTATGCCGAGTGCCTTGCCAAGGGCACTCGGCAAAGTCTTTCTTTGCCGAGTGCCCGACAGAAAGCACTCGGCAAAGAGGGAAGCACTCGGCATACGTCGAGTTTCCCGTAGTGTCCGTATCACAATATTTCTGATTGAGATGACTGACTGACTGAGGCGGCGGGTTAGCCGGCGATAATAATGGGCTCTTGTTGGGCTCCGAAGGAAGGGCCAAGCTCAACTTCTGAATGCCAGAATCGACACGGAACAGAAAAAACTGATCTCCTTTGGGCTCGAGAATTCTATATAGCTTCCGAAAGTTTTTGTCAACATAGCTTCTACTGTTTGAGATTGGTGCAACAGCTAGGACTCTATCCGAAACGGGTTCGCACCAACCCGAATGATGTCTGACGTCAGCAGTAAGGTGGGAGCGACGGACGAGATTCTAATTGAACTTTCAACCAATAAATACGATTTTCTTCTAAACCGTTAATCTTTTTTCAGATCCGTTTGAACTACCATATTATTTAGAATTAATGCAACAAAATAAGATCTAATATGATTATATTTTTATTTTGTATATATATTTTTAGAATCAACATTTTCAATATGTTATTTCAACATTTTGAATAACTATCTCAACATTTTGGACTTATTGCTTCAACATTTTCACATAAAATATTGATCTAGTTTATCCGAATTGTTGAATTAAGTTTGAAAAATTGTTGAATCTAGTATTATGAAAATGTTGATTTTGTTTATCCAGCATTAATTTAATTTTAATATGAAAAATATTAAAGTGGTATAAACGGAATGTTGAAATGTTGTTTTTAATCCAAGTACATGTATCGTTGTCTTGCTAATGTGTGTTGCTGGTATGTTCGTGGTTGGAGGACAAGAAGACGCGGGCGAGGAAGAAGAGCACTCTTAGATGGGCCGGAAGCTAGCATCCTTATCATTATCTAGCTTCCGTTCGCCACGGACACCCCTTTGGGCTGGTGCCATGCACCAACCACCAAGCAGAGCGTCCGAAAGGCATGCGGATGCATTCTATCCCTGCCTCCTTGCATTGTATATTTTGATGGATTCTTGATATCATTTCATTTTTCTTTGTTAGGTGGTCCCTTGGTTAATAAATGGTGACTTAATATTGGTAACTAACTAATAATTTTATGATTTGTTATACTATTGGTGGGTTAAGAATTATCAATTATTATTTTTATTTACTCAAATTTATTGGTGTATGAACTTTCTCATATGTCACATTTACAATTCTAGTAATTTATAGAGGGTATGATAGCGGGTACGGGTTACCCGACGGGTAAAAAACCCGCGCGGGTGCGGGTATGGGCAAGAACTTATACCCGCATGCAGGTATGGGTTTTTTCGCGGGTACGAGTATAGTTCGCGGGTGCGGGTATGGAATAGCACTACCCGACGGGTACGTACCCGTTGCCATCTTGAGATGCGGCTGATGAGAGCACGAACCCGGCAATCAAAAAACGGCAAAACGGAAATGGAGACGCGGGGAATCGAACCCCGTGCCTCTCGCATGCGAAGCGAGCACTCTACCATATGAGCTACGTCCCCGTTGATGCCCCGTTCAACTTCTTCTCCTTTATCATCCTTCTCCCCAGGAAGCCTTCAACTTCCGCAACGGGCTCCAGATGATGCCTCAACGAGTCAGCGGCAGTTGTTGCAAGGTGAACGCCGCGCAGCGCACATCCCGTGACAACTGATAGACAAACTAACTGATCACTAAAGAGCAAACGGCCTCGATCATGAGTCATCAGTGAGGCCCGGCCCTGACGCATTCATTCGCCGTTGGCTGTCAAGCTCGGTACGTACCAGGTACTGTAGCCCCGCCCCGTGGCCCCAAGAGTCAACCCAGAGCCGCCATCGATCCGGTCCAAGAACCAGTACGCGCACGTACATCCGAGTACACCCGAGCCACCATGAGAGCGAGATGTTCTTCACCCGGGGACAAGGGTCCTTTCCACGCCTGTACGAGAGACGCCAAAATTCTCAGCTCGCAACGCAAGGATCCATCCATCGGGCACCAAACTCTCCTGCAGGACCAGACCAGGACCACGGCCGCCAACGCCAAGCTCTCACATGGAATGTTCCCACGCAGCCACACCAATCCGCAGCCAACCCGCGCAGAGGAACCGAACGAGAGCGGGCGGTGCGGTGCGAGGCGCGAGCGGCCAATAACCAGCAGATTCATGTGTCTCCCGGCCTGATGAATCCCCACACGGCCACACAGGTAGGGTGGTCATCGGATCAGGCCGCCACCACGCGAGGCTGGGCACCAGCGCCTGCGCCTCCGAGCCCCGGCCATGGTCCCTCCCGGCGCCTTTGACCTGGATTGCTGGCGCGGGACTCTATCAGGAATCGCCGCTGGTCTGATCCGATCATCCGTTGCTGGCCAGTTTATTTAAGTTCAGGTGTCACCCGTGCCGATCTGACGGCGTGAGTAGGATCGAGGAATTGCATTGGTTGGTTGGTTGCTTTTGGGTTCTCAGATGAGATCGTTCGTTGTCTGGATAAGCGAATGACGAGAGGGGGGACCGGGACCCGGGACGGGACATACTCTATGCGTGTGTGCTTGAATTGGGAGACGGAGTCCACGCAAAGGTACCCATCCCTATCTATCCGGTTGGATCTTGGCGGATTTGTTTGTTTTCTCGGTAGAAGTTTCGGATGACGGCGAACGACGAGATAGATAGCAGGAAGATCGGCTGCGTCAACGGGCTTGCCGGCTCGGACTCGGAGATCATCAGGCTCCCAGAGTCGCAGAGGACTCGTGGGTGATAGATCAAATCGATCTGTATTAACTTAATCAACTTAAAACAGGATCATCTAGTCATACAGATTACATCTAGCTTAGTCTAATGCGGATAAATTGATGTAGTTCGGCTTATACCGGCGGCAGTTGAGTTCATTGTCGTCGGTGTAGCCGTCACGAAGTTGATGGTGTTGGCGGAGTCAGGGACGTAGCGCAGACGCTCCTTGAGCGTCTTCTCGGGGTAGCGGCGGCCTTCAGGTCGCCACCGGCACTGCCCCGGTCGTGGTGCTCGAGCTTCCGAGCCTTCCAGCGGGCTAACAGATCGGTAGGGTGGGCTACGTGTAGAACACGAGTTTACTTAGGTTGAATAAGTTGAGAGGAACCTGAGGGTTGACCCTCTACTTATATAGGTCGCGCTGTAGGCTGGGGGCCGAGCCCAGTGGGCTTAGGTTTCGCCTCCGATCACGGCGAAAAAAAAGGGACTCGGGATAAGATCCGAGTCCGAGGTTTAGGGAAGATGGAAATCCCTACTAACAAGTTGGTTAGTTGTTGACCGAGGTCAAACCAAAATATCCAACAGTGGGTTCAGATTGCTGCAGCTGAAAATACGGCTAATCGGCAACCTATTGACGAAGAACCATCCGTGACTATTAGGGCAGGTACATTGCTACACGTAAGCGGTCTCATAGGTCGTCTCATGCAGCGTCACGTAGGACTTTTACTGATGTGGAGGAGAGAGAGCGAGGTGAGAGAATGAGGTTGTTGCTTCGCGAAACAACCGCCTCATGAGCTAAAATTTAGGACTATGAGACAACTTCCCTACCATTGTACGAGTTTTGTTGCCATGCAACCAATTATCTTTGTTTATTTCCCATAAATTGAGGGATTTTGGGTATTACTATGAGACAACTAAAACAACAACCCATTGCATAGATTCTCTGATAAGTTGTCTCAAAATTACGTGTCACTCCATGAGACCGTCTATTAGACGGCACCAATGTACTTGCCCTCAGTGTGTCAGTTACTCTGGATAGTCTACGCGCAACTTTGCAAGGCATGACTGCACTTGTGGAGGTACCGGCTTCCGCCGGTTGGTGGTTGATCGTGCAGTCGCTGATTCCTGATGTCTAGCTTTTTCTTCAGTGTATGTAATCAACAACAAAATGCACGCAAAACTGTAAACTCTAATCCTCTGCCTGACGAGCATGTTTATGAGCCAATTCTCGGTATCACGAAAATTTATGTTGATTCCCTCAGTTCTATAAAATTTTTGAAAGTTCCCTCGGTACCATAGAGCGAAACTTTTTTTCCCTGTGATCTATCAGGTGGGGAGCGCTCTTCCCCCTGTTGGTCCTTCAATAATAAAATTCCATGATTCTGCATCAGTACCCAGTGTTCGGTATTCAGTCAACTTAAGGTAACCAATGCAGGAAACAACGCTTGGGACGCATGATTTTCAGACGAGCAGAAGCAAGCAGAGCCATGCTCTGCATTGAACAAAGTACTAGGTAATTACAGGTGAGGGTAGAAAACAAAGCTGGCCGGCGTGCATAATGACATCCTCATTTCAGAGTTCTTCCTCGGAGCGAAGAACTGAACACCTTCCGAAGGCAAAACTGGACTTATCGCCGTCCGCTTCCAACCCCCGACGAACTGATCATCATCATCGTCCTACTACCAGGACTCTAGATACACCACACACGTGCGCCACCCCAGGCACGGATTCAGAAGAACACACGACATATATAGAAACACGACGCAGCCTCAAACTGGCAAACACACACACACACACGCTAGCTAGCTTCCTCTGTACGTCCTCTGCTCGATCGCTTATTCCGCCGCGTAGACCTCGCGCTGGTTCACCGGTCCAGCGAACTGATCACCACCCTGCAACACACATCGGGTCCAAAATTCTGTCAGAATTCAGAACTAGCCCCATATGTATGATTCATGATGATTTTATGCTCTCATTTTTTTTTGAAAGATTATGACGATTTTATGCAGTTATGCTGGTACAAGAAACTTGGAGATGAGAGTGAAGGAGCCGGACGCACCAGTCGTACACGGTGGGGCTCCTCGGCCCGACGGCCGGCTCCGGCACCTCGGAGGCCTTGGGTTTCCGGCGAAGCCTCCTCCAGCCATCAGCTTTGGGCGTGGTAGCTGCACCAAACACACCACCACCAAGTCAGATAGAGGGTCAGAAGTATCCACCAGATGCATGCACTACTTCTCCTTTACAATGAATCCTGCACTGTGAGATTCTAATCGTGGTGTCCTAAACCTGACAATCACACTGTACGACCCCGTTCAACTCGCACAAATCATTTGTTGCCAAATTTAACATCGATTCAAAAGTCACAGGAATTTCAGTGTATTGACACTGAATTCTTATGAAAAATTCTTGCAGTGTTTTACCGACTCCTAGTGGTGGATCTGTGACTGTGTGACGTAAAAAAAAACATTCATTTTTTTCGCCCCATTTCATCGGAGATCCAATCCCCGCACGGCACTGTAGCGACCGATTCCTTAAAAAAGAAACGATTTTTATTTACTCCCAAGAAAGCGGGGGAGGTCGCAAGAAAGAAACAGAGGCGGGGGAGGAGCGTGAGCGCGAGCACAACCAATACCTGTGGCGAACGGGGAGTCCGGCGCGCTGGCCGGGGACGACGGGACGGAGGAGCTGTAGGACTCGCCGCGCGGCGACTGGTCGACGGCGAGCGACGACGGGCGGGCGATGGTGATGCTGCGCGTCACCGCGGGCGCCGGCGGCGCGTCGGCGGCGGCGGCGGGGGCCAGGGAGGACGACGGCGAGGAGGGGGAGAAGGAGGAGTACTTGCGGAGCCTGCCGAGGCCGGACTCCGGGCGCGGGCCGGCCATCGTCTCGTCCCAGAGCTGGTCGAGGAGGCCCATTCCCCACCGGAACCGCGCGCGATTGGTTGGCTGGGCTGGCCCCTGCGTACGTGGTTGGACGGATGCGCGCGTCGCGTCGCGCCGCCGCTCGCGGACGAGAGCGTGAGGGAGGAGGAGAGGGAGTGGGATGGGTTGCCTCGCCTTGATTGACCCTGGAGCAGTTGAGAGGCCTGGGGGTGGTGGATGACGACGACGATCCCTCTGTTCTCTCGGGGGTGGTGGATTGGGGAGCATTTTATAGAGAGGGAGTGGGGGTGGGGGAGAGAGGATTCAGACGAGATATTGGGGGTGTTGGTGTAAATTTGGATAAGGGGATAAATAAATAACTGGTACTGAGCTCATCATCATCTTTTCACCGCGCCCTTCTCGTTCTAGCTCTCGGGTCTCGGCTTGGCTCGGTTAGGCACGGCTCACTTGAGCTGGCTCCAGTATTTTCATTTTCTTTCCTCGGGATGTTCTGTTCCATTCCACCGAACTCTAATACTGGATTATGAGCTGTTTTTAATAGTATATTCCACTTGTCTAGATTAAATTGCAACAAAAAAAACACTCCCCATATCCTTATAATAGCTGTTAGCATACCCTAAAATGGATATACAGATATTAGAGGACACGTTATGTTGCAAGACCATCTGGTAGAAATGGGAATGTCATCATCTGGTCGATGAAAGACCATCTGCTAGACATTGATCATCTGATAGAGTTATTTCGCACAACTACAATGGATATACAGATATTAGAGGACACGTTATGTTGCAAGGCTAATTCCATGTTGTGAGCTTATCTATGGTTAAGACTTTCCATTGAAGTAGCAAATAACCAAGTAAAGAACTCAAGCTTTCCTTTTGTATGCCTTGTCGGGATCACATTGGCAAGTCAAGCATCTCTATGGTTAATGCCTTTTTGGATGCAAAGTATTTTGGGAGTTTTAGAGAAATATTGTGGTTTTGGAAATCTATGGGTCGTTTGGATGCTACAAACTTTGTAGTTTAAAAAACCATGGTACTGTAAACTATCTTTTGGAGTTTTGGAAACTCCATTCCGTACCTCTTTTTCTCTAAATCAGCTTTACACATGTTTGCCTTTCAGAACTTTAGTTCCTTAATACTATGGAGGATTGTGACACCAACCAGCTTTTTTTCACTAAGCAGGTAGAATGAAAAATTGTTTTTTTGACTCTCTAGCAAAGCAAAAAAAATTGTTCATGCTCATATAGTGCGAATGGATATTATTTTCATAATTTAAAAAAATTATTTTATTTTTAAAATTCATGAAAAAGTTGTATTAAAAACAATTAAAAAAATTAAAAGAAAGCAAGACGAATAAGAATAAAACCCTTCTATTTGGTTCCTCTATGTCCATTGTACTGGGTCCTTTCCAACTTTAGGGTTACTCATTAATTTTAGAACTAAATCCTAGATGAAGTTTGAACAATCCTATAGTTTAACATACTCCCTCCGTCCCTTTTTAAATGTCATCCGGAAAGCGTGTCTGTGAGGGAAACACGGATTTCTAGAGATAGTTATTTAGGGACAGAGGGAGTAGGTTTTAGCTATCAGTCCTGACAGCTAGCTAGTTAGCTTCCCTTCTACATGCTATACCACATTGACAAAATAAGGGCGCTCAAGCCCCCTTCATCCCTCCCGAGCGCTCTTCCCTAGTTGGACAACAAGAAGACAAGGAATAGCTTATGTTGAGTGTCCACCACTAGGACAATGCCCTTAAGAAAGACCTTAACAAACAATAATAAATTTATCATCGGCTTTGATCTAGACGGGCATCAATTTAAGACAACATGCGACCCTAGTCATGTAGAGTACATTTGGCAACCTGAATCATCTTGAATTCAGTTTGTTAGATTTTTGTCACGATATTCCTCTAGATTCTATTGTTCATTGTGTCTGGATTGATGAGATTAGGTGTGAATTACAACGGTGCTTGCCTGGAGATCGCTTGGTGCTACAATTAACCTTTCCATCACCATCCAAATAGAGTGACCCAATGACCAATCTATGCTTGCTTTGAATAATTGTTTTATAAATTTCATCACAAGGCTTCCTTAGTGAGTTCATCGCTCGTTTGCCCATATAACTAGTCATGGAAGTGATGGAACATTCAAAAGAGCTGGTGTATGGTCATGGTGCATATGGCACGATTACTCTTCTCTTTATAATAAAGCATGGAAATGTAATTAGATACATAATTCCAGCCCAAACCGTTTAAGTTTTTTTTTTTGCAAGAGTCATGTGTCTCCGTGTAAAAGAGACAAGTTGGTAACAGTCACAGCACTGTTTCATACAACATCATTTACAGTCAGCATACACAAATTGGAGCCCTAATTTCCTCACCAAAAAAAAAATGGGAGCCCTAAGCACACAGGACTCATCGAGCCGAGCCACGAGCCGAGCTGGGCTAACGGCAAGGCTCCCTTCCCGTGAGCTTGGACCGGACCGGGAGAGTCGGAGGGAGTTTTGACCGGTCCATATCAAGGGCCCCACCACCGGGCAGCGTCCACGTACCGGATAAGATCCGTAGCTCTCAGGATGACTGTAACACGGCACGCAGTGGGCCCGGCTTTCCGTCACGACCTCACTTTACAAATCACCACAGACCTGCACGATCACAGCTTTGCTTTCGCCTTTAGAAGAGAACTAATGCACCGGGTTAACAATATGAACTGGATTGTGTATACATAAAGAAAAGACATGAGATACTTTCCTAACTGTCTTGAGCTTGATGTTATCAAAATGATTTGCTTTTGCTTAACACGTGCATGCAAAGATGTTGGTGGTCGACTCGTGCGGCTGGTTGCCCTCAGTTTTGTACTCCCTCCGTCCCAAAATATAAGGTACTGAAGCATTCAAACTCAAAAAATAATAGGAACGAGAAATTACCTTTATGCCCTTTATTTTACACTACCCACCAACTCTCCACCTACCCACCAACCCCAAATAGTTTTGTCTTATCCCTTCAGGACTTTATATTTTGGTACAAAATTTGAACCCTTTAGGTTCTTATATTATGGGACCGAGGGAGTAATCAGACGAACAGCTAAACATTACGTCTGATCTTTCTTTCCCAGGGAAAAAGAAACTGAGTTTTAATTATCAGCAGAAGCAGCAGCTTTGCTCTTTTCCTGATGGTTGAAGTGGGACCGTCGTCTGTACGTGGCCTAAGATGCTCAAAGCTAAACATGTGGATGGGCCCTAATAATGCACACGCTGCTTGGAGCGATCTGATTAGGCTTCTGCGTGCTGGAAAGAGTTGATCGATCGGAAATAAATGACCTGATGCATCGATCAGTGCTGATAAAGCACCCGTACGTGAAGGTATCACTATCAGAAATATAAGAGCATGAAATAGTGTATATGATAGTGTACCTTATAGTACTTCTTAGATGAGTAGAATCTTCACAAATTTTTAAAAAATTGGACAGCACCTCCCCTCTCCCGAGCAGCATGAACACACAGCTCCAAGTATTCATGCGGGCTCGGATGGGGAAAAGAAGGTGACTTATATGAAACACATTAGTACCTGGTCGTGGCAAGACCCGGTGCTAGTGCTCGCAGATTAGCACCGGTTGCAGCCAGCAATCGGTGCTAATGTGCCCGAGGCTATTTAGCACCGGTTACTGGCTGCAACCAGTACTAAAAGGGGAGCACGACACGGTGATAATGTGCTCCCCTGCCACCCCCTGCGCGCCGCTTCCGCTCCTAGCCGTTGGACCCGGTGTCGAAGCCCCATCAGCACCGGGTCCAAAAATAGCCGAGACGGAGGGGGCGAGCGGATGTCGAAATTTCTGGTAGTGTATATAAGGAAGCATGCATATACAGTAGAACTGGTATTGATTATCATCTATATCTCGATCGGCCTCTTGAATACGCTGATAGATACCACTACTACCGAAAGTGACATCACAAACGGCATCATCATAAACGGTTTGTGATGTAATACGAACCGTTTGTGATGCCCCTCATCACAAACGGTTTTTTAG
The DNA here is from genome assembly GCA_900205405.1 of Echinochloa crus-galli. NCBI lineage: Eukaryota > Viridiplantae > Streptophyta > Magnoliopsida > Poales > Poaceae > Echinochloa > Echinochloa crus-galli. Next base: position 1,119,336 of record OAMR01000231.1, on the reverse strand, counting down.
CTGAATAACAATTTTGGGGTATGGGTACCCCTAAGCCCATTATCAGTAGGGAATACAGTCGGCTTGGGCCCACAAGGTTGTGGGCCGACCCCAAGATGGCCCACAATGAACCTTCGGTTTGCTAGACAAGTTTGGTGATAACATGGCGAGTAAGGAAATATTGTTCATAAAATCCATCTCTCTCATAGAGCTGTAGTTTCTAAAACTATAAGAGAGACCTATAAGATTTGTGAACAATGTTACTCTCACTATATCGTATGAAAAAACGGTCAATATCAAAGTTGTAGATCTTTAAAAGTTATTAAACTTTGTAGTTGACAACTTTTTAATTTGAAACAGTTTTACTAATGAAAAGTAAGTTTGTAATCAAAATTTGAAATTTGAGTTTTTCCAAACGACCTCGGATGAAAAAACGGTCAACATGAAAGTTGTAGATCTCGACAAGTCATGAAACTTTGTAGTTGACAACTTTGTAATTTGAAGTCATCTAGTTAGCTAGATCTAAGTTTGAATGTTCTAAAATTTGAAATTCAAATTTTATAAACGGCCTCGGATGAAAAAACGGTCAACATGAAAGTTGTAGATTTCGAAAAGTTAGGAAACTTTATAGTTCAACACTTTTTGATTTGAAGTCGTTTAGGGCCTCAAATAAACAATTTAAACTCGGTTTGGTATAATATGATAGGAATCGGAACGCTATCCAGTCATAGGTGATGGACAGGTGCAGTGGTAGAGGAGGCTACACGCGAGGGAGAGGTCGTGAGTTCGAACTTGCAACTTGATGGTTTGGAGGGCTGGTGGCCTCCTCAAATGAAAATAATTTTTTTCCTTATTGTTTTCGTATTTTTTAGGATTTATTTCGAACCCAGGAAATACGAGTAGTGTACGTATCGGTCGTTCTTTCCTGCCTTTAATTAACTAATAACTTATTACCTTACCTTCAACGGCACAACATCCTCAACCTTAAACCAACCGGTGATGATTTCGTTTTTTTTTTTGAAAAGAGATGATGATTTCGTTTGAAGCCTGGCACATCGTGAACCAGTAAGTAAACACTAAACACCTGTGGCTGAATGCCCGGAGAGGCTCGCTCGCTCAAAGCGCGACCCAAGTCCAGCTCTCCAACGACCTCCCCTAAGTTAGCATGATATTTTGCCTCGTACTACCGGATTCCGCAGGATATTTTGCCTCGTAGTAACATAATAATAACGCAAATAAGTGTACTTAGCTCCTAACCAATTGCGTCACGTCCCATCAGATGTGACGGACGCATGCCCCTAAATTTTTCAAAAAAAAGAGAAAAAAACGTAAGCATGCCCCCACCACCGGCAATTATTTACGGCCCACAAAAAATAACGACGACGACGGCACGGACACAAACTATTTTTCTCCTGACAAAAGACACTTAGCTTAGTAGACAAAGCTAAAAATAACCAAGCAGACAAGTCAGCAAATGGCGATCGCAGTCACCAGGCCGCCGAGCAGCTGAGCTTGCCGGGCGTAGCAGAGCAGACAGCAGATCAAAGCGACGGCCATCAGATTCAGATCAGCCACCGGCCGCCACAGCAGCAGCACTGTAGCGGCACCCAGTATACTGAATTTTATACTAAAAATTTTTAAGAATCGATCTAATTAGAATCAGATCAAAATACTACTAGCTAAAATTTGTTAGGGCTAAATTGAATTGTGAAGGAACAAAGAATTATGGTCCGTTCCCATCCCTAACCTACTGTCAGTGTCCTGGGCAGTGCCGAGTCAACATCTGGACGGACCTTCCTTCAGATCATCACTCATCAGCAGCGCGGCGGCCTTTCGCCGCTGATAAAGCGGCGTTCGTGGGTGTGGCGCGAGGGAATCCAGAAGCAAAGGGGCCAAGACAAATCAGTGGTTGGGCGATCGGAGAACTGGGGCAGGGTGGCGTTGTCCGTCCATGATTGGGATGTTTAATTTCCGGGTGGAAAAAGGGAGAGGCCATGGGCTCGCCTGATTGATTCGCTGGTGTTGCTTCGCCGGCGAGGACCTAGCTGACTGACGCCGCAGGAACGATATGATACGCGGGTGATGCGAGATGCGATCCGGCCCCTTCTTATTAAGCGCGCTGATATCGTATCAAAGCACACCATAGAGTACGTAACTGGCATGGTCGCATCGCATGTGGATCAGCAATAATACAGTTATTTATTGGCTTCTGTTCTAATTTGCTCATGTGGGTTTCTTCGTTCTTGCGATTCTTCGAATCGGAGATGATTCTGCACGCGGTGATGATGGAACTGCGAAAGAATCGGATGGTTCTGGAGAACATGAAGCATCATGGTAGTCGTGCCAGCTGGGGTGACACCGACCCACGGCTTTGTTTAACTTGTTTGAGCTGGTCTTGATCGCTACAGCTTTGGACGCTAGTTTGAGGGGGTACGCGCGAAAGCCAGTGCCCCCGTGGACGTTTAGTTGATCACGACAGTAGATCGGCTACGTAGCGTGGTTTCTCTGTTAGAACAAGTAAATGACTAATTGACTAGAGTTCGGATTGGTTTCATCTTTGTTCTAGGATCTTTTAAAAATCTACTAGTTTATTAACATGTACTTATATATCTATAGAGGGACTTAAAAAATGCTTAGGATTAATTAGAATAATCCATTTCGAGAAATCGAATGATGGAAACAAATGGTATCTAGAGTGTCTAAATAGAGATATCAAGTTCGTGGGATAAGTAGAAAAATACTAGGACCAATCATTGATCTAATTTAAATTTTTATTCAAACACTAGGTACTTTCAGGTACCGGTGGGTATCGTACTGGTGGGTACCTCTCCAAGCATGTACTGGTGGCTACCTCTCTAAGCATTATAAAACAATTCATATCTATATAGAAACAACCTATGGGACTACATAGATCAACAATCACTCATGGTATATTCATCTTTGGTTTTATGGTGTTTTGCCCCTACTTTAGAGTACAGTTGTGATTTTGCTCTCGTTTTTTAACTTTGTGATTTTGTCCTCACTATTCACAAAGTTGACATCCTTTGTGAACAGTGAGGGCAAAATCACAAAGTTAAAAAATAAGAACAAAATCACAATTATACTTTAAAGTAGAGGAGTACCAATGCCCCTTCATCTTTTTGTCGGCTATATAGAGCCGACATCACTCTTGAATTTACACCTCATTCGTTGTCCCACAATCTCTCCGGCGAGCTGAAATGTGTGGTTTAGGGTCTACTATGTCGCCATCTTTGGTTAGTTTAGAGTTTTTTTTCTGGTTTGTGGCCATGTGTTGGGCTGGTGCTCTCTGATGTCTTACGGTTTTTTGCGTGTAGTGTTTGATTTTTGTGTTTGCTTATCTTTCAACTCGGTACTGATTTTTTTTCTTTATTTAATTCCTTTAAAAATCGATGGCCAAGAAAATTTATGGATCCAGTACCGGAAGGTACCCCGCGGTTCCTTTCAACCATTGTAAAAGATCTAAATGATACTTATTTGGTATCATAAATATCATCATAAACTTGGTTAAATTTTATATTCTTTGACTTTTGAAAAGTATTTAAATAACTTACAATTAATCTCAAGTATTTTAAAACTAGCAAGGTGGCCCGCGTAAACAACACGGGTAGCTAGGTTTTTCTTGGTGAAGTGTCATGGAGGATACATTGGTGGGTGTGGGTTTGTCCTAATTTTCTCTGCTCTACTTTCTCTACTGTGACCCAGCCAGTCTGAGTTACCAAGCGACACAACTCCTCCTTGCCACCTCCTTTTCCTTTCGTTATTTGGGTCGAAGGCTAACAGTTGTGATTTGTCATGGAGGATGCATGCGTCAATGCCTCGGGGGGTGCTAGTTGTGGTTGCACAATACGCTTTGCCGGGGAAGAGTATTACTGGGCGGGGTTGCATCTGAAGCCAAGGATGACATTGGTATCCAATAGTATTTTTGGGCCAGCTAATTAATTATGTTGACTTACCATTTTAATTCATTTCTCTCGTCTAAATTAATTATATGGCATGCTATTTTAGTTCATTTTATCAATTTTTAGGTTGACTCCAACAACAACAACAACAACAACATAGCCTTTTGTCCCAAGCTAGTTGGGGTAGGCTAGAGGTGAAACCATGTTAATATCCTTATTCTGGGGGTTGTAAAATCATTTTTTCACAAGAAACAGTAACCCTTGAAGTCATGTCAAAATGCAATCTGCCGTATGGAACTTTCACATTGAACATATTTTGTTCCAATCTGGTTGGTCAGAAGAATAACATAGTGACTGGAAAAAAAGAAATTCTTTGGGGCATCTTGCAAGATTGTGCAGTGAAATGCAGGAGTAGGATATGGATAGTGTTGACTTGCAGCGCAGACTGATGTTGTGCATGGCCATTGGAAAGAGGAAGGAAGAATGTTATAAGTAAAATAATTAAAGATAAAGGCTAGAAAAGATTAAATTATAAGCTAATAAAGGAAAAACTCCAAATTCCCACCCTCAAGTATGGACAAAGTCTGGATAACCCCCTAAATATGTTTTGGTTCAGTTTGCACCAGCAACTATCTTAATCGATCCTTCGTAAGATTGTCTTTTTTGTTTCTCCATGCAACAAATGTTGTTTTAAGTTGAAAGTTTGTGGTATAATTGAGGCAATCATAAATTATTTTTAAAAAATACATTATGATTTATTTATCATTATTTTGAAAGCCTATGGTATATAATAATAAATTAAACATATTGATATGGAATTTTATGAGAAATAAAGATGACAAATTCGTATTGTATTTTTTTAAAAAAAATATATGTGGCCCTATATCATCCCACAAAATTTTAATTTAAAACCCCACCTGTGCATGGAGGAACAAAAAATACAAATCTTACAAAGGAGTAGATTGCATTGATTGAGATAATTATGAGTGTAAAATGAACCAAAACATACTTTGGGGGGTTATTCAAACTTTATCCATACTTACGCTAGTAATTTGAACAACAACAACATAGCCTTTTGTCCCAAGCAAGTTGGGGTAGGCTAGAGGTGAAACCATGTTAATATCCTTATTCTGGGGGTTGTAAAATCATTTTTTCACAAGAAACAGTAACCCTTGAAGTCATGTCAAAATGCAATCTGCCGTATGGAACTTTCACATTGAACATATTTTGTTCCAATCTGGTTGGTCAGAAGAATAACATAGTGACTGGAAAAAAAGAAATTCTTTGGGGCATCTTGCAAGATTGTGCAGTGAAATGCAGGAGTAGGATATGGATAGTGTTGACTTGCAGCGCAGACTGATGTTGTGCATGGCCATTGGAAAGAGGAAGGAAGAAATCCCTCTTTGCTAATTTATAGCCCTCGATATTGGCTTCACTCCGATCGAGGTGAAGGCGCTTGAAACATTCCTTTTTCTCCTTAATAGCCATTTGCACCTCGTCATTCCACCACCAAGTGTCTTTCGCGACCCAAAATAAATGGAACTTGCATCCCTATATGTAGCCACCCTTCAAGACAGGTGTGGATGCATCGCCTACCTATTACTTCAACCTTGTGTTCTTAGTTGACTCCATCTGAATCTCCCTTGTGCTCAATCCAAGTTGTCTTGCGGTTGAGGATTTATGAATGCTTTCTGTCATGGACGGGATATATAGATACATAGATCTTTTCTATGTGCCGTGTTTTTAATTTTTTTGTTTGGTTGTAGAAATTTTATGTGGGGTTTAATTTTCTAATTTGAACTTACAATATTGTTTCATATGATTTTAATTTTCTTCATTGATTTTTTACTTAGAATTGTTTATATTGTTTTATGTAGGAGTAACAGAGTGAGCTATAATTTTGTATGGAGAAATATTTTCACATATTAATATATAATACATATATCTTTTATTCAAATATATTATGGTCTAATCTTGAAGCATGTATGTCTATATACATAGTATTTTTGTGCCATTAAATTGCAAAACTTCCATGTAAACAATTCTCTTTGCAGAATGTACTGGATTTCCTGGATCGTCAATCAACCTCATTTTCTGTCCATTCACCTTTGTGATTCTAGATAATATCATCCTTTTTTTTTCTAGTCACCGTTGGTCTTTGTATCGGGTTTGCAAGTCTAAATACGTTGATTTGATGATTTCTTGGTACTTTGATTCAAACCCCCACCCCCTTCTTTGTTCGATGGCGCTTTTTCCATTAGACCAGTCCTCGGTGGGGTTTCATAGAGACTTTCATAACATTACCTTTGCTGATGTGGCAGAGAAAAGGGAAGACAAAATTTCATGGTATGCGAGAGGATGCCCATAAACTCATCTGCCTCGGTTACCTAGTTTCTAGGTAGAAATTGTGCTCTGAGGCCGGGACATTCATTAAATTCCTTTGCATTAGCCACCCTTTTTTTGTTGTTGTCATAACTCAGCATCATGTTTTCCATGACCTCTTCAAGGTGCTTCCACAAATGTGACCTTTTTATTGTTGCGTTTACAATCTCTTATTCTTTTATGCACCTGAAAGTGCATCTTGGCCCCTAGTGGGTTTTGGTGAATTGTATGACACCGTGATTAAAGAACTAATGATCTTGTTGAGTTTATGAGCAGGGATTGAGTATAATATCAATAAGTTATATGTAAAGAAATGTTCTATGAAATGAAGAGAAGAGGCTCATACAACAAGATATATGACTAGGCTATGATCAAAGTGACTATTGGCAAGCAATGAATGTATTTGGTTTGAGATACGGAGAAGCTCAAATGGATGAAATGCATTTTATATTTGAACTTGAGTATAGGTATGCCGTACTATCAAGAGATGCATCACATGGTGTTTGGTTAAGTCTCAATGCTCAAGTAACCTATGTAAGAGAGAGACACAAAAAGCCTCACGTGCACGTTGGTAGTTTTTCTGTATGGATTAGGAAGTTCCGGATTTCACAACCCGAAGGTTCCGAGTACATTACATGGGGCTGTAACGGCTAGTTGAGTTTGAAATTCCGGAATTTCCGGATTTGTGTACTCGGAGGCTCCGGGTACATGTGAAGCTGGCAACGGCTAGTTTTTGGAGAATGTAGTATTTATACCCCACGACCTCCACAGTTGCCAGCTGCTGCTTCTGAGGTTGTGTGTGCTTCCCTGCTGTTCAAAGCTAAGCTAAGGCCAAGTAAGCTCTCCCCAACCTCTCTTTGTGAGATTGCACATTCAAAGTGATATCCTTGTGTTGGGTTGAGAGAGTGATAGCTTGAGAGAAACACTGAGCATAACAAAACCTTGAGCATTTGAGTTCGGTCGAAATCTCGCGATTTGCATTTGTTACTCTTGGAGCTTTGGCTCCTAGACGGCTAGGTGTCGCCGAGAGCATCCAAGCAAGCTTGTGGATTCGCCTCGGAAGTTTGTATCACCCCATCCTTCGTGGATTTGCTAGTAAGTGCGCTTAGCTCCTTGGTGGTGACTAAGTGGAGGAAAGTGGCTTGGCGTGTATAAGCCCGCCTTTCGTAGGCCCTCAACGGAGACTAGGAACCACTAAGCTTGTAGCTTGTGTAGCTCATGCAGTGGGTCTGAACTTCGGTATAAATCCTTGTGTCTCGTTGTGCTTGATCATTGTCTTGTGGATTTGAGGAGATCTCCTTGCTCTTGGAGAGATTGTTGTTTTTGTTTGTGCAGGAGCTTCGCAAACCTGCTCAGGAACTCTCTCTGAGTCACAACTACATTTGGGGTTTGAATGAGCTAACTTTCACTCGCACTATACTTATCGTGTTCACTCTGCTCTGTATGTACTCGGAAGTTCCGAGGTGCAAAACCCGGAAGTACCTAGTACATACAACTGGTCTGTGTATACCCGGTAGCTCCGGATTTGCAAACCCGGAAGTTCCGGGTTAACAGCCAGTGAATTTTATCCGCTGCATTTGAGTGAAATTTGTAGGTGCGCCTATTCACCCCCCGGGGAGCTCACTCTAAATCTAAGGATTCAAAAGCTGTTCCCGACCGCAGAGCGTTATTGCCGAATACTTCAGAGAAAGCCCCCTTAGCCGAATGGCGACGCGTTCCCGACCGCAGAGCATCTTTGCCGAAAACCTGCCGAGAAAGCCCCTTAGCCGAATGGCATCCTTCCACCAAATCCGACCCATATGTCAGCCTCTTCCTGATGCTAATTTTTGGTGTTAACAGAAGACCAACAAGAAGTTTGAGTATGACTATGTGCATACAGCGATTGATACGGGAACCGATCTCCACCCCGGGTCTACACTTGCACAAGTGATAGAGATGAGGCAGAATGTGGCCACCCTAGGTGGTGTAGGGGCTGCCCAAGGTGGTGATAATATTATCTCACACGCTCCTAATGTTTCTCACACTCACGCTCGCTCTCATTCTAGGCGCGGTGGTTCTAGGGAAATGATTTGGGAAAAGCCTCCTTCTCAACTAAGAAAAATGTTTAACTTGGTGTTTGGAATGTGCAAGTCCACAAATGATGTGGTGCACAAAAGAGGCAAAGGAGAAAGAAGGATACATTGAGATTGAAGAAAATTCAAGAAGCAACACTTGTCCAAATGATCCTCCTTCTCCCATTGGCTCCGAAGGACAGCAAAGTGAGCCTGAAAATTTGGAGCAGCTCAACACACAATTTCAGCAAGAAGACTATTGGGGTCAATTCTATGGAAGTGGATCAGCTCCTAGTTCTACCTTTGTCAACCCCACTTGTGTTGCTCTCACAGCTCCTTCATTCATGCCACAACCATCTTCCACTGCTCCACCATATGGGTTTGACAACTTCTCATCTTGGATGTTTGGACACGATATCGGTGATCCGAGTCAAGGAACAAGTGGACATGGAGGACAACATGATGATGATGATGATAATCAGCAGTAGAAGCATGCATTTGGACTCCCCAAATACCCTTATTGGTGATGGATGACAAAGGGGGTGAAGATCTTGAAGATTAAAGCTTCTCTGCATTTCTCAGTAGTTCTGTCCAGGCAAACTCGGAATTTCCGGGTTTCAAATCCGGAGGTCCGGATTTGGTGTGGTATGCCACACGCCATGTAATAAATTCGTTTTAGCTCATGTGGACTTGAGAATTTATGTAATGTGTGCTATTGTGTGGTGAACCATGTTTAGATGCTTTAATTTAAGACTTGATGCATGTTAGTGTGATAAATTTGCTTGAAATGGTGAAATGTTATTTTATCAGTTCTGTCTGCATGTACCCGGATGCTCCGGATTGCCTAACCCAGATGTTCCGAGTACACACACTTGAGCACCTCAGTGGGCTTAATGTACTCGGATGTTCCGAGTTGTTGTTTTCCGGTTATTCCGGGTTGTTATCTGACAGAACTGTAATTTCTTTCATATTTTTATTGATTGATGATACTTGTCATATGCATCATGTCTTATATGTTCACACGCTTGTTTTGCACCCCACGAATGCTAAGATTTAGGGGGAGCTCTATGGTTTCATGTATATGTGCTATTTGGCATTTGAGGCCAAATAATAGAAGAGGGAGAAGTGTTGACTACCGCTTCCAGACTAAGTTTCATCAAGATTTTTATGTGAGTGCTATACTAAGCAAGACACACAAGGTTGCTCGCTCACGATACATAGATTGGAAGAAGTTTGAGGAGATGGGGGATCCCATATTTGATGAAATCATTGATGAGTGCAAGAAAAAGGATGTGTATAAGATAATGGGTTTTCAATGCAATTGGAACACCGAAGTGATTGCCCAATTCTATGCTACTTGCTATTGGAAGGATGATGATGCTAGAGCTGAAAATAGATGGGTTCATTGGATGACTGAGGGAAAATGGTACAAGATAAACTATGTTGAGTTTGCA
>OAMR01000231.1:1052855-1081479 GCA_900205405.1 Echinochloa crus-galli | reverse complement strand
GCGACGACGGCGGACGATCGCGCGGTGGAGGTCTCCCGCGGCGGCCTCGGACGGCCGCACGGCGGCGGCGGAGGGCTCCCGCGCGGAGGGGTTGCTGCGAAATAATATATCTCATATTATTTATTTTTATTTATCTATTTAATAATCATATTTGTTCTAGATTTATTAGATTAATGTGGATCGTTAGATCTTCATAAAATCCGACGGTATATATTCTTTTCTTTTTTTAATTAACGGAATAACATGGACCGTTAGATGTTCATAAAATCTGACGGCATATATTCTTCTCTTTTTTAGATTAACGTGGAATTTTCTAGACCCTCTCGACGAATCTGGTGGTTATTTTTGCTTCTATTGTAATACGATAATAATAATAATATAGATTTCTCAATTTTTAATGGAGAGAGTATTATTAGTTGGCATCCATCCAGACATATACAATTGTTCATAGTATTAGAGCATGTTTGGATCACCTTTAGTCTCATGACTAAAATTAGTCAAGCTAAGAAAATTTAGTCATAAGAAAATTCAGTCACCCTTCTGTTTGGAAGCAAGAGCTAAAGTGGTATTCAATTGAGGAGAGATAGAGCAAAAGTATTAATGAGGAGAGAGGAAGAGGAGATTTTAGTCTCTTTTAGCTCCTCCACCCCTACTAGTAATTTTTAGCCTCAAAACTAATTTTAGTTCCTCTTTAGCCTCACCTGTTTGGAAGTTTAGCTCTTGCAAGAGGCTAAAATTAGTCAGGCTAATTTTAGTCACCCTGATCCAAACAGCCTCTTAGTACTGTCTTCTTACAGTACGTGCGGTTCAGGTTGACCATGGTAACTGGTGGTGAGCGTTCTCTACAGGACTACAGGGAGAGGCCAACGTCCTTATAGCTGTACCGGCGAAGGTAATACGTAATTGCACTCCGTTGATCTTGAAGCAAATGATACGTGGTAGTAGGTGTATAAGCGGCGAAGCGATACGTGGATGCTCGCCGCCGAGGCCATCATCTCACTCAAACACTCAACTACGCTACTTATCAACAGCCGGAGCCACACGTAGCGCAGCGGCAGCAACGTCCTCATCTATTCCGCGTGTCGCCGCTGCCGCCGCTGCGTACCAACCCCGGCGACCAACGCGAGCCGCTCCAGCACCTTTCGCCGCATCGATTAGGCGGATTTAGTCTCCGACGACTGATCTCGCCCTTGTCCAGTTGTCCCCTTGAATCCTTGATCAACACAAGTGTATGTGAACCAGGCTCTTGGTGTGCATTGACACCGGAACTTTCCTTGCTCCCGGAGTCCCCGGTTCCAGCTAGTGGCGGAGCCGAGCCGAGCGGTCGTCGCCGGCGGCGCGGCGTACCGACGCGACGTCGCCGTCGGGCCGGCGACGGGGCGGCCGGCGAGGGCCTCGAGTTTCCCCCCTTTTGTCCCACGAGTAGCTGTGGGTGTGGCTCACTCTGCTGTCCATTCGCTCGATTATGAAAGGCGATTGCCCTCTCCGTTGTCGCTTCGGCCGGCGACGAGCCCGTCAGGAGCTTTGGATGGTAGAGCAGTGTGTGTTGCCCCGGGCAAGTGGGCAGTCGGGCTCGTCACGTGGCACGGGGAGCGGATCAGCAGACAGGGCTGCTTGGCGACTTGGACAGCAGAAAGAAAAAAACGAGCGGAATCTTTCCGTGGGCGCGGGTACAGAATGGAAGCGACAGCTTTCTTCTTTTCTTTGGGCGTTCCCATGCTAGTTATTATTATTTTTTATTTTTATTATCTCCCCATGCTAGTGTTATTGATTGGCGCCACGGTTGGCAATTTGCATTCTCCCCTCAATCAGTCCGACTCCCGGCTCGATCTCAAGTTCTGATTTCTGAACCCTGCTGCAGCTCACGGAAACGGGCCGGCGCTGGCGGCTGTACGTTTTCTCTTGGAATTCCTTCTCTCTTTCATCCGCCGACGCTTCGCGGGTGAGGCTTGACGGTGAGAGTTACAAGCCCACCTCTCTGACGGACCCACTGGTCACAGCCCACTTCAGAATGCAACAGCCGGTATCCTGGTGGAATTGCCATCAGCAGCAACCGCCAGGAGGAGCTCCCGGTGCGCAGCACGCGTGCTCAACAGGGGATGTTGTTGAAATCTCTAGAGAACGAATCCCGGCAGAAAAGCATAACGGGTAGGGTATCCACGTCGCCCGCTGGTCTGCTGACCGTCAGATCCATCCAGCTCGCGGCCTTGACCGTCCGATAGCGGATCGATTCGGGTCTCTGCCCGTTAAGCCGTACATCCGGGCGCTCGCGAATCGTCCAGAACCACCCGTAGCGCCCTCCGCGTGCCGCTTCGCCCGCCGCCTCGCAAGCCCCGCCGCCGCCGCCGCCTTTTTCCGCCCGCCGCGCCGGCGGCCGGTCGCCAGCCCCGACCCGTTGCCACTCCCATTCGCCTCCTCCTCTCCTTCTCCTCTTCTCCTTGCGCCGTCGCAGCCGGGCGCCTCGGCCCACTTCTCTCGCGGTCACTCTCGCCGACCCTCCCCTCCGTGCCACCGGCAGCAGCGGGAGGCGCGCGGGATGGGGGAGTTGGCTGTCGCGCCGCAACACCTGCTGCTGGGCCTCGTCGCTGAGGACCGCTCCCCCGCGGGGTTCCTCGATCCGGGCTCCGCGTCGAGCACGCGCGGGAGGCGTGCCGCGACGCCCTGGGCAAGGCCGGCCCCGCGCAGGCCACAACGGGGCTGGCCACGGACGTGCCCTTCTCGGCCGCCAGCAAGCGCGTCTTCGAGGCCGCGGTGGAGTTCTCCAGGAACATGGGCTGCAACTTCATCTCGCCGGAGCACATCGCGCTTGGGTTCTTCAAATTGGACGATCCCACCACCAACAGCGTCCTCAAGGTCTTCTACATTCCATCTCTTTTGGGCAATTAACCACAAATAATGTGATCAAGTATCAACAAAATGACAATCTCTTCATCACCTACAACCTCTTCATTGCGTACTTTGGCGTCTGTCTCTTATACACATCTAGATGTGTATAAGAGACAGGGGCAGGGAGACTGAAGTTTTCCATCCAAGCATACATCACAAGGAGAATGAAAGGCAGCTGATGAGAGTCCTTGAGATAGCATGCTTTTGTGTGACTGCCGCTCCCAAGTCAAGACCAACCTCACAGCAACTAGTTGCATGGCTCGACAACATTGCAGAAGACTCAGGTTTAATGCAACCTGGAGTCTCCAGTGCTTTGAATTTGCTTGCTTGAGCAGGATCAGCCTGATAGTTTCTTATGAATGATTAGTTGTGTACATAATATTTGAAGAAGATCCTATTCACCCCCCTCTTGGCATCTTGTGATCCTTTCACCGTCCATTTGCGGCGGTGAATCACGCCGGCGAAGTGTAGCAACGGGCGGGCCGGCGGCATCCGGCGGTCTATCTCCTTCCCCTCCCCCGCCAGAGTCCCTTCTCCTCCGGCACAGCCCCGCGCGCGACCGTGGCGCGGCGGACGGACGGGGAGGACAAGGCGGAGAGGAGGGATTCGGCGGCCAGGCATCGAGGTTGTCGACCATTGTCGAGGTTGCCGCTGCTCTTCTTCTCTCCTTCGGCGGGCGGCGAGGAGCTGCCGGCGGCGGGCGCCTTTGCAACCAACCTCGCCGCAATCCTCGGCCATGGCGAGTTACCAACAATGCATCCGCATCCCACGCGCAAGCAGCCTGCTCGGTGCTCTTCCTCTTCTTGCTCATCCCCTAGGAGGAAGCGGACCTTGATCCCGACTACAGCAGCGACCGTCAAACCCGACTGTAAAAGGAGGAGACGAGAGGCTGCAACTAGCAGATTCGCGAAACCACCTCCTCTTCTTGTTCGTCCCTCCTTCCGCTCATCGCCCTTGCATCCATCCGTCGATTCCTCGCCGTCTTTGCCCGTCCGTTTTCTTGGTGAATCGAGGATCGTGTGCTCATGGCGGCTTCCGGTCCCATTGGCAATCCCACCGTCAGGTACGGCATCTCTTCCTTTCTCTTTCTTGGTTTATTACTGATTCTGTTTGTGATTGAGTTTCAAATTGAGTTTTATTACTGACAAATTCAAGTTTATGAGTGGTGAGTGACTAATTCTGTCGATGCTTTGCAGTCCTCTGCAGTAACTATTCCAATTCAGGCGGTCCTATTTGACATCGATGGAACCTTGTGTGATTCAGATCCTCTCCATCATGTGGCTTTCCAAGAAATGCTTCTTGAGGCAGTGGCGTAGCCAGGGGGCAGTAACTATCAGTTAACTAAAATATTATTTTGTAATTAACTTGTTGAACGGAGTAGGAACATGAGTTAATATTTTTCTTTTCAAAAATGTAGTATACCTTTCTGTAGCTCAACTTTTTATTGTATTTTTTCTTCTCTTATAATCTAGCTTTTTATTTGTTCGTTTCTCTAATTCCAAAAATCGCACTTTAGTCTTGCGTCTCAAACCTCTATAAATATTATATGTTTCATGTACTAAAATTCAAGCAACCCACCAATACTTGTCGTAATTTCTTCAAAACGCTGTACAGTCCAATATTTGAAGATGGAATTATACTATATTATGTATAATTATTTTTATACCTTTATAGGGTGCTTTAGTGAGCTTATGTTCCAAATACACTGTAGAAAACAATTATGAAGTTTGCGCACGTTTATTTATGACTGTTTAAACATAAGTTTGTAACTTATTGGCCCCCCTCAATATTAAATCCTGGCTCCACCACTATGTTGAGGTATGGATATATTCTGAAACTGCATTCGTGTTCTTACCCTTAACTTTTATCATGAAGCTCATTGACCCAATGGCTTTACTCATACACAGATTGGGTACAGCAACGGAGTGCCGATAGATGACGAGTTCTTCTTCCAAAATATTGCTGGAAGGAGTGATGTTGAAGAGGCTCAGAATTTATTCCCAGACTGGGAGCTTGAGAAGGGCCTAAAATTCCTAGAGGACAAGGAAGCTAAATACAAAAGTTACAAGATTGTGCATCATATCATATTACCCATGCTCCTAGCAGCTTTCAGATAACTGAAGATTTAGAGTTTAATGCAGTAATTCTCTTGCGCAGCATACAACTGGAATTCGTAGACGATATCTAATAAGAGTGCTGTCAGAATTGGGTATTATATACGCTAGGCTGCTAAATGACATCTATTCCCAGCTAGATTGTGATGTTCTTGTTGCTTGAACATTATATAACAAATTTATTTTTGTGTCTTTCAAGTAAGCCCCTATTTTTCCCCCTTTGCTACATCGGAGTACTCGCAGCAGTACTATTAGTTGCATGACCTTCCTGTGTTAAAATCCAATTTTTAATTTCATTTCTTGTACTATAATTTAATGACAGAAAAAAAGAAGTAAAAATGCAGCACTAAACATGCAAAAAGAGTATTATTTTGTGTTGTTCTTACTGGTCATTAATGTTTCCAATTGATATTATTTGTTGTGATATTTCAGGAATACTGGAATAGTTGTTCTATGCTTCTTTAGCCCCGCCGCCGCCGCCGCCTTTTTCCGCCCGCCGCGCCGGCGGCCGGTCGCCAGCCCCGACCCGTTGCCACTCCCATTCGCCTCCTCCTCTCCTTCTCCTCTTCTCCTTGCGCCGTCGCAGCCGGGCGCCTCGGCCCACTTCTCTCGCGGTCACTCTCGCCGACCCTCCCCTCCGTGCCACCGGCAGCAGCGGGAGGCGCGCGGGATGGGGGAGTTGGCTGTCGCGCCGCAACACCTGCTGCTGGGCCTCGTCGCTGAGGACCGCTCCCCCGCGGGGTTCCTCGATCCGGGCTCCGCGTCGAGCACGCGCGGGAGGCGTGCCGCGACGCCCTGGGCAAGGCCGGCCCCGCGCAGGCCACAACGGGGCTGGCCACGGACGTGCCCTTCTCGGCCGCCAGCAAGCGCGTCTTCAGGCCACGGTGGAATCCTCCAGGAAGATGGGCTGCAACTTCATCTCGCCGGAGCACATCGCGCTTGGGTTCTTCAAATTGGACGATCCCACCACCAACAGCGTCCTCAAGGTCTTCTACATTCCATCTCTTTTGGGCAATTAACCACAAATAATGTGATCAAGTATCAACAAAATGACAATCTCTTCATCACCTACAACCTCTTCATTGCGTACTTTGGCGTTACAGATGCAATAGTTGTATCTAAATTGCACTATAAAAACATGTCATCAGAAAGTTCAGCAGGCTGGCTGCCGGAAATGCAAGCGAATTCACCACTATTGAATACATGTGCTGCCTTCATTGTAGTGATGCATCATGTTTGTTGTAGCTTAGGAGCAGATCCAAGTCACCTAAGTAGGCAGGCCCTTGCCCGGGTCCAAGGGGAGCTTGCCAAAGATGGCAGGGAGCCTGTGGGTCTATCTTCTTTCAAATTGTGTGAAAAATCTGCCGCGGGAGCTAGCAAGTCTGCAATCGTAAAATATTCGAACAAAAAGAAAGGTCAGAGGTTGAGCTACGTCATTAGAGTATATGCCAGTATTCTTGATAATAGAACTCATCAAATAAATGAACTTTTGTATTTGTCATTTCAGAGAACAGTGCACTAGCTCAATTTTGTGTGGATTTGACCATGCGAGCAAGTGGAGGATTAATCGATCCTGTTATTGGCCGTAAGGAGGAGATCGAAAGAGTCATTCAGATTATATGCCGGTGAACAAAGAACAATCCAATTCTTTTGGGTGAAGCAGGTGCTGGTAAAACAGCAATTGCTGAGGACTTAGCTCTTAGAATTGCTAACGGAGATGTTCCTATTTTCCTTGTGGTAAGATCTAGCTGCCAGTGATGGATTCCCAATCAAGTTGTAACATATTGATTTAAGAACCACATTTAATAGTTACTACTCATTTGCATTGTTTTATAGGGAAAGCGTATATTATCACTGGATGTTGCACTACTCATGGCTGGTGCAAAAGAGAGGAGTGAACTGGAAGACAAGCATCCCGCGCTCAGAGACGGCCCTTCGCCACCTGCAGCAGAATACAGCCGCTGGTAGATCTCAGCTTCCCACTTCGTAAACCTGGCCCAATTCCATACATCAATTCAGATCTCAGCCTCATAGTTGGTGAAGTGACAGGCATTTGTGAAGAATGCAGAGGCATTTGTGAAGAAGGTAGAAACTCCATGAAGTGAACAAGCACTTGTAGACTCCCACTTCCAAGTTGGTGCATGCAATTTCATTTCCAATTTTCCTTGCCTGGCTATGAGTTTGCTTGCTACGTGTTTAACAAAATGGCTATAGTATCATCTTGTTCTATGAGTTTTTATCTTCAGGTCAGATAAGTATTAAATTGGCCATGTAGCTTAACCACTGAATCAAAGACTACTTTTGCCACTTGAGGAGCAGTAAATGGATGACGCAATGCTAAGAAATGCGCATACTTTGTATACCACGATTGTATTGCCCTCTGATGTAGGTAGGCCTTCTATGAAATCCATGGTGAGATCTTGTCAAGCACCATCAGGAATGGGTAATGGTTAGCAGATGTGATATTATGGAAGTTTCATGCTCAGCTTTGCTTATTTTGCTCTACTATATTCGAATTGTCCTACCTACATGCATTTGAGCAAAGCCTTTATCTTAATGAATTGTATTTCTGGAAGCAGAGCTGCCTGTTAACTAACCTGGGGTCCTTACCTAAAGTTGAAAACAATCCGGATATAGTATACACTAATACTTAAAAGGTTATCTCCTCTGCTGTTCATTTTAGAGCACACTGGATGATCCAAATATGTCAAACAAGAGGACTTTTGAAGGGAACTGATAAGGTATAGCCTTCTTCATCTGCCTTATTTTTTTCCCACCAAATTAATTAAACAGCAAAACAATGGATCCAAGAAATAACACTCCGGCCTTATTGATCCTGGCCCACAACGTGAAGGCGCGGCGAGGCCGCGCTGTCTTTCGAGTGGTCAAGGAAGATAGTACCTTTTAGACTTTGGATACAAGATCTCCATGATTTTACGCAACCTGACTTTTATAGTCACCAAGCTGCCCCTCTCGCAGGATATCTGAAGCAACTGGGCTTCCTCCATATGGACGTTGAAGTGCAGCACTACATGCATTACTCCTTAATGCATAGATTAGGGCTTGCAGCAGAAGGAACAAGCCCTTGTTTAGTTCCAAAGCTTGGACACCCAAACTTTAGAAAACACCGTAAATGCAATATTGTAGCATTTTATCTGTATTTGTGAATAATTATCCAAACATTGATTAATTAGGCTCAAAATATTCGTCTCGTAAAGTATAACAAAACTGTGCAATTAGTTTTTATTTTATCTACATTTAGTACTTCATGTGATGGGATGGGAATCTTCTTTTTGCATAGTGGAATTTATGGTGAAATTTGAGAACTAAACAAGGGCTGTGTTTAGTACCCCATCACATCACCAAAATTCCTAAAATTCTCTCTCTAAACATCACTATCCAACTATCACATCAAATCTCTCTCCTCATACATGGAACACTAAACGTAGGTAAATAAAAAAACTAATTGCATAGTTTTGATGTACAGGACGGGATGAATCTTTTGAGCCTAGTTAGATCATGGTATGACAACAATTACCACAAACAAACAAAAAGTGCTACAGTGCGCTACAGTGTCCGATGTGACTTTTCGACCACGGTCTTGTTTAGATCCAAATTTTGGATCCAAACTTGGGACCAAACTTTGGTGTCGGTAATAAATGTGTCACTGTAGCATTTCATTTGTATTTATGAAAAATTATCCAAACATTGATTAATTAGGCTCAAAATGTTCGTCTCGGTCGGTGAGTCAACACGATAGGGATGGGAGCGACGTGTGAAAATGATAGGGTGAAGTGACTTCGTGAGCGAAGATGTGGAGGAGTCATAAACACCCCTCCCTGATTTCGCATCTAGTGAAGAGCAAGACAAATGAGAAATCATTGGTATACATTGCGTTTGGAAACGATGGCAGGGATGCGAGCGACGTGAGAAGACGAAGGGATGCGGCGGCAGTGGCACGGTGAGTAGATTAATACTCATGTGTTGCTATGGGTAAAGGAAAATTCGCGAGCAAAAACGCATGAGTCGTAGACGCTGCCAATTCTACTTTTTGTTAGGAGCATCAGAAAATGAGATATCTTCGGTAGACGTTGCACGTAAGAACGATAGTAGGATAATTATGTGAGAAGATAAATGGGTGTGTACAATAATATGGGACAGCGACAAGAGATGATGTATTGCATATTGGTAGACGATACATCAAAGATTTTTTTTAAAAAATACAACGGCCCTGTTTAGTTCCCTTCAAAAGCCAAACTTCCTCTCTCCAAACTTCACTGTTCACCTATCACATCAAATCTCTCTCCTCATGCATGGAGTACTAAACGTGGGTAAATAAAAAAACTAATTGCATGGTTTTGATGTACACGACGAGACGAATCTTTTGAGCCTAGTTAGGTCTTGATAGGACAATGTTTACCACAAACAAACGAAAGGTGCTACAGTACGCTACAGTGTCCGATGTGACATTTTCTCCAAACTTTCTCCTACACTTTTTGGAACTAAACACAGCAAAGGTCCAAAACATAAATATTCCAGACCAAACTGTACTCTTGAAACAGTGAAGCTCCATACTGAAAAACATGTGAAGGAACCATTTGACCAGTGTTTTCTTCAGAGGGGCTTCCACTGCAATCTGCCTGACCAAGGGATTAATTGGTGACTGCAGATTCTATGGAAGAAGTCTAAACAGAAAGCCTGTCCACAGCTGATACAGGTGGCACTGATACTAACTTGGCCCTCCTCAGACAGACCTGCATTAAGATACTAAACAAAATAAATTTGTTAAAATGGAATTACCATAAGAGCCACATAGGAAATCAAGCTGTCTGCGTAAGATAAGTTGCAGGCACATGTGTATCAGCTGACTGAGTATCATCAACCTGTAAGTTGTCTATTTGTCTAAACCCACTAGATAATAATTACGGTAATGGGAGAGATGTGTTTAGAGTCAGACTACTTACTCCATCCATCCCCAAAACAAGTCATTCTAGGAATTTTATCACAGATTAACAAGAAGGTAAAATGACCTGATTGCCGCTATTTATTAGTCATATTTGGCACTAATTGATTATTGCATGCACATGCACCTACTAAAATTGTGTAGAATGACTTGTTTATGGACAAATTTTGAATCCTATAAGGACTTGTTTTTTGGGATGGAGGGAGTACTTCTGTTCATATCATTAAGCTAATGGGGAAGAGTTGCTTGGAGCTGAACATCATCGGGTACTAATGTGCCCAATCCTTCCCATTTCTAGTGAGTAAATAATTTTATACCCAAATTTTACCTATTTGATGTGGACGACTGGACGTGGAGTTGGGGAGTTGGTATGAATTCCCAGCAATAGATAGAGGGCATAGCACCTGTCAACACCGCTGGCTCGTGGACATCCCCAACCATTGCTCTCTAATTGAAGGCTACAACGTGTCAAAAAAAAATAATTGAAGGCTACAAGTCCCACTAACCTGAAAATTTTGCTGGAGATTGGAGAAGACCTAGCTGGAGACAACTAGAAGCTCGCAAGAGTTTCACATTCTTAGCCAGCTATCGATGAGGATCAGAAAGAATTTTATGTGATTTAGATCATTCGTCCAGAAGTAGTAACAAACACAGACACCATATTTTGAACCACCTCCCTAATTTCAGAACAAATAATTCATAACATATGTTGACACATTCATGAACTGTGTATCACAGGAAACCCAGAATCTCCACGCTCTTTAGAATACACCATCACAATAGAAAAAGGCATAGCAACAGCATGAATCAAAATGGATCCGTGGTCCATGGAATAAGTCATACCTTAATATGTCTGCCTCCCCTATCTCCCTGCCCAACCTCCTTGGTGATTCAAACATAGATCCAGTTTTTAGCATATCAGTTGGAAGAATAATTCACTATAAACATGAACATCTCTATTAAAAAAGAATCATATAACCTTTAAAATATTCAAGTATAAAAAGTACCCTCTAATAGATCATTTTCTTGTTGACAAGAGCAAATAAACAGGAGTTCACATGCTAAATTGTGGCAAATATGTGATGCGCTAGCATGACAAAGCTAACGGAGACCTATACACCCCTTAGAACTGAGTTCTTAAATTGTGAAAACATGGTCGATGCACAAAATTTGAGTCCAGAAGTTGCAGCATGGATAAATTATTTACAAAACATCAAAGGAAAATATGAATGAAATCTGGATACTGAAGACATTGATTACGGTTCAACAACATGATCATAGTGTCCATGGGAAGTACTAGAATAATAACATTTACAACGGTAATGCTGCTAGCAGGCTAGCAGCCATAATATATAAGGGATTATATAAATGTATACACAAAACATGTCCTTCCTCAGTGAACTGCACTAGCTGACCCATACAGTAAGGAATATGACAACATTAGAGTGCACGGAGACACTAACAGGAAATTGTCACAACATCATACATTTCTACCCAAGACCGCTGCTCATGTACTAACTCCAATATGATTGTATATGTCCAACAATCATGGAGAAGTAAGACTTTTAGTGATCATCTGCCAATGAATCTGAGAAGAAGGGAACATATGGAATATAACGAGTCGAGCAATGGCATCCAAGTCGACTTATAAAACAAAGCCTCATGCGATCCATTTCACAAGACATAAGTGTTTTGTCAGTCCCACAAACCATGAAAATCGTATCGTGTTCCGGATGGATTGATACAACACTGAAATCATCTCCAAACTTTGAATATTAATGGGCTCCAAACAGATGTTGAGGGCTGACATGGTGCTTCAAAGACCAATTTTCGCTATTGTAGTCCTCAAGAACCCAGACTGATAGTTCAAACTCATCAGATATATCTGTAGCTGCAAAATACAATTGTCCCTGAGATACGTAAACACCACCGACATTATGTTCATCATAGTCCGGCATAGGAATAGGGATGCCTCTCAAAATATTTCCCTCCAAGTCAATGGTTAATACCATGCCATAAAAAGTAGTCAGATGCAGAATCCCGTTGAAAAAGACACTTTCTGAATCCATGGGCATCGCAAACTGATCACCCCAATAAAAATGGTCCTCGTTGAAACTCCAAACTCCAGCTTTGGAGGAGTAGATGGCCACTACTTCTATCCTTCCGTCCAAATCCCTCTCCATCTCTTCGTCATCCATATGCCAAAACATCATCAGGTATGAACTCAAACACATGGAAGTGGGAGGAGACGGCTGGGTCGAATCCCAAGCGAGCGATCCTCACCTTCTTATATGTACCCTTGCAAGACCAGCCGGAGTCGGGAACGACCAACCATTTCTCAGTGGCGGGATTGCACACGACGTAATCCATTGTCACAGGATCAGTGGGCTTCCAGCAGCGGCAAAGGAGGAGTCCATTGCAGCTGTCCACGATATCAATGCTCTTATATTCCGGCAGGAACGACAGGGAGGGGTCGACCAGAGGGTCGCCTACTCCTGAGACGTTGGTGAAATGGCGAGCAGATTTTGGGAAGCGGTTTCTGTCGTAGCTCTCATAGAACGATCCGGCAAGGGTCTGCGGCAGCTTCTTGCGGTGTTCGGGGTGGGAGATGAGGTCGCGCCAGCGCCTACAGACCGATTTGCAGAGGCAGACCGACTTTATGGGCACGCGCGAGATAATGTCGACGAGGACGTCGTCGGTGAGGTCGGCCACTGCGTCCCGCGCCGTGCCCTTCTTCTTCTCCTTCTTGGAACCCCTCGCCACCCTCTTCTCCTTGGCGCCCCCCGCCATTGTCGCGGAGACGAGCAGCAGTCGATCAATCTGCAAAAGAGAACGGAAGGGGAGGGGTTCCCAGATCTATCAGTGAGGGGGGCATGGATGGAGAGAGGATCGGCCAGGTGCGCGGCGTGCTTACCAGAGGAGACTTGCGGAACGGCGAGCTTGCACAGATTGGGTGCGCCCATTGGGCATTGGCTCCGTCGAGCGGGTTGCGGCGAGGGTAGGTTTTGGGGGCGAGCGGCGGCGAGACTGAGCGGAAGACGGAAGACGAACAGGAAAAAACGATATTTAAAGCGACAATTTCCCTTCTTTTCTTTAGGCATTCCGCGCAATCAGACCCACTGGTATGTAACACCGGTATGTGAGAGAGATACGGTACATTGAAGTTGAGCCCATCCTCCTTTTATTTTCACATAAAGTGAGCCGGAGAACGAGAAAGTGGGGGCAAGCCGATAACACAGAGGTTGGGCCGGCCTACTGTGGCAGGCGCTGGGCTCTTGACGCCCATTGCTTCTGTCATCCATATACCAAACATCATCAGGTATGAACTCAAACACATGGAAGTGGGAGGAGACGGCTGGGTCAAACCCCAAGCGAGCAATCCTCACACTGTAACATGTAGACTTGCTAGACCAGCCAGAGTCGGGAACGACCACCCATTTCTCAGTGGCGGGATTGCACACGACGTAGTCCATTGTCACAGGATCAGTGGGCTTCCAGCAGCGGCAAAGGAGGAGTCCATTGCAGGCGTCCACGATATCGATGCTCTTATATTCTGTCAGGAACGACAGAGAGGGGTCGATCAGAGGGTCGCCTTCTCCTGAGACGTTGGTGAAATGGCGAGCAGATTTCGGGCAGCGGCTTCTGTCGTAGCTCTCGTAGAAGAATCCGGCAAGGGTCTGGGGCAGCTTCTTGCGGTGTTCAGGGTGGAAGATGAGGTCGCGCCAGCGCCTACAGACCGATTTGCAGAGGCAGACTCTAGACTCAAATAGTTCATCCATATGTTGATACATTCATGAACAGCAGGTATCAAAATGGGTTTGTGGTCCATCATTGATAATTAGGAATAAAACATACTTTAGTGTAAATTCAGTTCAGTAAAAGTTGTAATAATCAGTCTCATACAAGTACCACATAAGTACACAAAAATAAACACCAAAAGAATTCCTAGGTAGGACAAGGGAGGAGGGAAGAATAAGCCGTCAAAGACCATGATAGGTGTTTTTAATATCCGAAAATAGTATTAACACATGTTGTACAACTGCCACTGGCCCACAACTATCGATCACTCTTAAAATAATCTGGAAAGCATCTGGTATCAGCAGTATCGCATATCAGCTGGAAGCATAATTCAGTATAACTGTGAATATCTGTACTGAAATGAAATCATATATCCTTTACAGCATTCAAGTATAAAAAGTAGTACCTCCTAATAGATAATTTCATTATTGACAAGAGCAAATAAACAGGAGCTTCCATGCCAAATCGTGCAAAATATGCGATCCACTAGCATGACAAAGCTAACGGAGATCCATAAACCCCTCAGAAGAGCTCTAAATGCGAAAACAAGGTCAATGCACAAAATTTGGGTCCATAACTTGCAACTAGGATAAATTATTTACTGGACATCAAAGCGAAACAAGAACAAAATCTGGACACTGAAGACATTGATTATGGTTCAACAGAACAGAACGATCACAGTATCCATGGGAAGTCCTAGAGAGTAATAACATTTGCAACTGCATATGCTGCTAGCAGCCATAATACACACACAAACACACTTGCATACAGAAAACATGTACTCTGTACTTCCTTAGTGAACTACACCAGCTGGCCCCATAAAGTCAGCAACATGGCTACATTAGTGCACAGAAGCATCAACATGAAACTGTCACAACTTCATAAAGTTCTACCCAAGCCACCACTGCTCATATACTAACTCCAATATCATCAGACATGTCCAACAATCGTGGAACTATACTAGGCAAGTAAGACTTTTAGTGCTGGATCTGCCAATGACCCTGAGAATAAGGGAACATATGGCATATAATGAGTCAAACAATGGCATCCAAATTGACTTATAAAACGTAGCCTCATGTGATCCATTTTATAAGACATCAGTGTTTTGTCTGCCCCACAAACCATGAAAATCATATTGTGTTCTGGATGGATTGATATAACCTTGAAATCATCTTCAAACTTTGGATAGTAATGTACTCCAAACAGATGCAGAGGGTTGACATTGTGCTTTAAAGACCAATTTTCACTATTGAAGTCCTCAAGAACCCAGACTGATAGTACAATGTCATCAGATTCATCAGCTAGACGCCTAGCTGCAAAATGTAAGTGTCCCTGAGATAGGAAAACATCACCAACATGATCAATGTCTAATACCAAGCCATCATAGTGTGGTATAGGAACAGCGATGCCTCTCAAAATATTTCCCTCCACGTCAATGGCTAATACCACACCATAAAAAGTAGTAATATGCAGAACCCCATTGAAAAAAACACTTTTTGAATCATCAGGCATCGCAAACTGATCACCCCAATAAAAATGGTCCTCGTTGAAACTCCAAAGCCCAGTTTTGGAGGAGTAGATGGCCACTACTTGTATCCTTCCGTCATAATCCCCCGTCATATTTTCGTCATCCATATACCAAACAACATCTGGTATGAACTCAAACACATGGAAGTGGGAGGAGACGGCTGGGTCAAACCCCAAGCGAGCAATCCTCACACTGTAACATGTAGACTTGCTAGACCAGCCAGAGTCGGGAACGACCACCCATTTCTCAGTGGCGGGATTGCACACGACGTAGTCCATTGTCACAGGATCAGTGGGCTTCCAGCAGCGGCAAAGGAGGAGTCCATTGCAGGCGTCCACGATATCGATGCTCTTATATTCTGTCAGGAACGACAGAGAGGGGTCGATCAGAGGGTCGCCTTCTCCTGAGACGTTGGTGAAATGGCGAGCAGATTTCGGGCAGCGGCTTCTGTCGTAGCTCTCGTAGAAGAATCCGGCAAGGGTCTGGGGCAGCTTCTTGCGGTGTTCAGGGTGGAAGATGAGGTCGCGCCAGCGCCTACAGACCGATTTGCAGAGGCAGACCGACTTTATGGGCACGCGCGAGATAATGTCGACGAGGACGTCGTCGGTGAGGTCGGCCATCAGGTCCTGCGCCGTGCCCATCTTCTTCTTCTTCTTGGAATCCCTCGACATTCTCTTCTTCTTGGCGCCCCCCGCCATTGTGGCGGAGACGAGCAGCAGTCGATCAATCTGCAAAAGAGAGCGGAAGGGGAGGGGTTCCCAGATCTATCAGTGAGGGGATCATGGATGGAGAGAGGATCAGCCGAGTGCGCGGCGTGCTTACCAGAGGAGACTTGCGGAACGGCGAGCTTGCACAGATTGGGTGCGCCCATTGGGCATTGGCTCCGTCGAGCGGGTTGCGGCGAGGGTAGGTTTTGGGGGCGAGCGGCGGCGAGACTGAGCGGAAGACGGAAGACGAACAGGAAAAAACGATATTTAAAGCGACAATTTCCCTTCTTTTCTTTAGGCATTCCGCGCAATCAGACCCACTGGTATGTAACACCGGTATGTGAGAGAGATACGGTACATTGAAGTTGAGCCCATCCTCCTTTTATTTTCACATAAAGTGAGCCGGAGAACGAGAAAGTGGGGGCAAGCCGATAACACAGAGGTTGGGCCGGCCTACTGTGGCAGGCGCTGGGCTCTTGACGCCCATTGCTTCTTTAGACAGGTGCGTTGTTGACTTGTAGTTTATGGGCTGGAGGCCTGGAACTATTTTTTTTCTAGGAAATAAATTGTTTGTACTCTGGCACATGGACTTGAATGCAACCTTTTGTCGTTCGTCCCATGAGGTATTTTCTCATATAATTTTTTATGTTGCAAATATAATTTTTCGATGTTGCAGATGTTTAATATGAGAAAATCTGGCACACAGCACTTAAGTTTCATCCAATATTTTCGAGCAAAATCATGGGATAGACAGTCGAGTTTGAACTTATGTAAGCGAAACACTACAAATAAATATTGCAACATCAAAATTTAATTGCTGAAACATCGAAAGCTAGGTATTGCGGCATTTAAAAAGTGCAAAGGCAACATCACAAAGATTCAGACATTTGAAATTTTTTAAAATTCATATGCAACATCTGAGATCCCCAGATTGAAACATCACAACACCTCATATTGCTACATCAAAAAACAATAAATGTAACTCTGTAAATGACCGGGTGAAACATCCAAAATCCATCATCCATAAAATCACCTGTTCCAAAACATAGGGAACGAGGTTGCAGCCAGAGGAGCGGCGCGGTGGCGGCTCCGGCCGCGGAGGAGCAGCGCACGGAGGAGTATGGATGGGGAGCGTGCGGCAGCGCGGAGGAGGAGGCAACGACGAGGGGACGGCGGTGGCACGGAGGAGCGCGGGGTCGGCCATGGCATAGAGGAGCCACGACCAGGGAGGCATCGGCGACGAGGGAGGCGGCGGCGACGATAGAGGCCACGGCGGCGCGGAGGAGCGGCGATGAGAGAGGTGATGGGGACGCAGCGGAGGAGCCGCGATGAGGGAGGCGAAGGCTACGAGACGCGGAGGAGCTCGACGCGGTGGCAGAGCCCGTGATGGCGCTCAGGTCGACGACAGCTCGTGGGGCGATGGTGCGCGGGCGACCGCATCGTCGTCGGCTCGCGTGACGGCGGCGGTGGTGGCGTGGAGGAGCAGGCGTCCGTGGAGGAAGCGAGGAGGAAGCCCACGGTTTTTTTTTCAGAATGCGATGTGGTGCGGGTGCGGGTGGTTTTTTATCGAAGCGTCCGATCCATCGGACGTCTGAGCTGAAGCATTACCGAAAGTCATATCGCCCAAAGAATCCCTGCCCATCCGTGCATCAGCGCATTCCCGCACGGCGCATGGCCCCCCACTCCTCGTTGTCACGCATCCACGGGACAGCGCTTCGCGTCTTCCTCGCTCTCGACGTGTGGCTCCCGTCCACCGGTCGCCGCCTCGTCGGTCTCTGCCCAACAAATCCCTGTCCGCCTCACCTCCCACACCATCGTGCCTCTCTCCTCGCTCGCTCCGCTCTCTCTCCCTATTCCTCTTCCGCGGCGGCCCCCGATCCTCCCTCCTCTCTTTCTCCCAGCCGGCCCCGCCACCTCCACCCGCCGGTTACGCCCCTCCCCTCTTCTCCGCACCGCCCCCTCCACTCTCCTCCGCCCCCTTAGCACGCTCTCGCGTGGCGCCGCGCCGCCCGCTCCATTCCCCTCCGCTGCCCCATCCCCGCCGCCCCTGTGCGACCTCGCCCCGTTCCTTTCCCTCCACTCTATCCGGTTGCCTCCTCCTCCTCCTGCGTCGCTGCCCTTCCCCTTCCCCGCGCGCGCCGCCGTTTCCCTCCCGACAGGGGCCTCCTTCCCCTCCCCCACCGGCGTCCCTTCTCCTCCGGCCGAGCGGTTCCACGGTGGCTCGCCATTGCGGCTTCGCGGTTGTGGCCGCCTGAAAGTGCATCTAGGCTCTCCCTAGTGGGTTTTGGTTGAATGATGACAAATGTAACCAAAGAGCTAATGGTTTATTTGAGCCTATGGACAGGTCATTATGTAATAAAATTCATGATTGGATTCTAATGAAATATCCCCCTAAGGTTCATGGTGGACGGCGGAAAGATTGAAGATTTAAATTATTTTTTCATTTTGAATTTGAGTTAGGAATGCCGTACTATCAAGGGGGATGCATGTCGATCGTGTCATGGATGTTTTAATGCTCAAAGAGATCCAACCAAGTACCTATGAGAGACACAAGTGCACTCACGGACACACCTTATTGTTGCTGTTTTTCTGAAGCAAGAATATCCGGGACAGGGCCAGAACTCTTTTGTTCCGAATACCCCTTCGGGTTTGGGGGTCCTCGGAGTATCCGAGGTCGTCCCGGAGTATCTTGGTCAGATCTCGCAGACAGCATAACGGTTAGATTTTGGGGGCCGAGTATATAACCCCCCACGCCCCCACCTCACTTGTCTGCCGACACCACTTGCAAGAAACACACCCTAGAGCTTCCCTCTCACTCCCTCAACCTCCTAGAGCTACTCCAAGTGAGATTTGAGAAGGGGATTGAGTGAGTCCATGGATTTGGGAGTGTGAGAGCTTGAAGGTCAACTCTTGAGCATTTGAAGCATCCTCGGCCATTGATTCGTGTTTGTTACTCTTGGAGCTGTTGCTCCTAGACGGCTAGGCGTCTCCGGCGAGCACTCAACTCGTGTGAGCTTGCCCCGGAAAGTTTGTAAAGCCATCCCCTTGGGAAATCATAGTAAGTAACCCTAGCTTGGCTTTTGGGCCCTAGGGAGAGGGTAGAGTTGTGGCTCAACTCGATCTCTTTGGAGGCACCTCAACGGAGACGTAGCTTCTTTTGGGAAGTGAACTTCGGGAACCAAATCTCTTGTCTCTTGTGTTGTGCTTGTTCTTCGAGTTCATACTTGTTCATCGTGTTCTTGCTAGTTCATAGTTGACTTTCTTAGATTTGCTCCGATCTACTCGTGTGTGAAGTTTGTGGTGCAGCCCCTAGGTGGAAAAGAATCCTTGGACGATTTCCCATCTTTCTATTCAAAGGAAATCAGCTAAGTTGTTTAAAATCTTTAAATCACGTGCTTACTCTTTTCTGTCATAGGAAACTCCGGGAACCTGCCAGATACTCCAGTCTCTGAGCCGGAGTATCTGATAGGGTGCCGGAAGCTCCAGTTACTAACCCGACAGTGAGATAATTGAGTGCAGATTTTTGAAGAAGATCCTATTCACCCCCCTCTTGGCATCTTGTGATCCTTTCACCGTCCATTTGCGGCGGTGAATCACGCCGGCGAAGTGTAGCAACGGGCGGGCCGGCGGCATCCGGCGGTCTATCTCCTTCCCCTCCCCCGCCAGAGTCCCTTCTCCTCCGGCACAGCCCCGCGCGCGACCGTGGCGCGGCGGACGGACGGGGAGGACAAGGCGGAGAGGAGGGATTCGGCGGCCAGGCATCGAGGTTGTCGACCATTGTCGAGGTTGCCGCTGCTCTTCTTCTCTCCTTCGGCGGGCGGCGAGGAGCTGCCGGCGGCGGGCGCCTTTGCAACCAACCTCGCCGCAATCCTCGGCCATGGCGAGTTACCAACAATGCATCCGCATCCCACGCGCAAGCAGCCTGCTCGGTGCTCTTCCTCTTCTTGCTCATCCCCTAGGAGGAAGCGGACCTTGATCCCGACTACAGCAGCGACCGTCAAACCCGACTGTAAAAGGAGGAGACGAGAGGCTGCAACTAGCAGATTCGCGAAACCACCTCCTCTTCTTGTTCGTCCCTCCTTCCGCTCATCGCCCTTGCATCCATCCGTCGATTCCTCGCCGTCTTTGCCCGTCCGTTTTCTTGGTGAATCGAGGATCGTGTGCTCATGGCGGCTTCCGGTCCCATTGGCAATCCCACCGTCAGGTACGGCATCTCTTCCTTTCTCTTTCTTGGTTTATTACTGATTCTGTTTGTGATTGAGTTTCAAATTGAGTTTTATTACTGACAAATTCAAGTTTATGAGTGGTGAGTGACTAATTCTGTCGATGCTTTGCAGTCCTCTGCAGTAACTATTCCAATTCAGGCGGTCCTATTTGACATCGATGGAACCTTGTGTGATTCAGATCCTCTCCATCATGTGGCTTTCCAAGAAATGCTTCTTGAGGCAGTGGCGTAGCCAGGGGGCAGTAACTATCAGTTAACTAAAATATTATTTTGTAATTAACTTGTTGAACGGAGTAGGAACATGAGTTAATATTTTTCTTTTCAAAAATGTAGTATACCTTTCTGTAGCTCAACTTTTTATTGTATTTTTTCTTCTCTTATAATCTAGCTTTTTATTTGTTCGTTTCTCTAATTCCAAAAATCGCACTTTAGTCTTGCGTCTCAAACCTCTATAAATATTATATGTTTCATGTACTAAAATTCAAGCAACCCACCAATACTTGTCGTAATTTCTTCAAAACGCTGTACAGTCCAATATTTGAAGATGGAATTATACTATATTATGTATAATTATTTTTATACCTTTATAGGGTGCTTTAGTGAGCTTATGTTCCAAATACACTGTAGAAAACAATTATGAAGTTTGCGCACGTTTATTTATGACTGTTTAAACATAAGTTTGTAACTTATTGGCCCCCCTCAATATTAAATCCTGGCTCCACCACTATGTTGAGGTATGGATATATTCTGAAACTGCATTCGTGTTCTTACCCTTAACTTTTATCATGAAGCTCATTGACCCAATGGCTTTACTCATACACAGATTGGGTACAGCAACGGAGTGCCGATAGATGACGAGTTCTTCTTCCAAAATATTGCTGGAAGGAGTGATGTTGAAGAGGCTCAGAATTTATTCCCAGACTGGGAGCTTGAGAAGGGCCTAAAATTCCTAGAGGACAAGGAAGCTAAATACAAAAGTTACAAGATTGTGCATCATATCATATTACCCATGCTCCTAGCAGCTTTCAGATAACTGAAGATTTAGAGTTTAATGCAGTAATTCTCTTGCGCAGCATACAACTGGAATTCGTAGACGATATCTAATAAGAGTGCTGTCAGAATTGGGTATTATATACGCTAGGCTGCTAAATGACATCTATTCCCAGCTAGATTGTGATGTTCTTGTTGCTTGAACATTATATAACAAATTTATTTTTGTGTCTTTCAAGTAAGCCCCTATTTTTCCCCCTTTGCTACATCGGAGTACTCGCAGCAGTACTATTAGTTGCATGACCTTCCTGTGTTAAAATCCAATTTTTAATTTCATTTCTTGTACTATAATTTAATGACAGAAAAAAAGAAGTAAAAATGCAGCACTAAACATGCAAAAAGAGTATTATTTTGTGTTGTTCTTACTGGTCATTAATGTTTCCAATTGATATTATTTGTTGTGATATTTCAGGAATACTGGAATAGTTGTTCTATGCTTCTTTCCGTAGAACAATAATTCCTGCCGTGATGTTTACATAGGGCCATGGAGTTAAACAGCAAGGTTCAATATGTTCTCTGAAATATAATGGCATGGAGTAAAAAAATGTTGGAAATATAGACAATTTACTGATTAAAATCCGAACAGTAATAAACATGGCACGAATTAATACTAGCATGCATCACTCTAACATACTAGTAAACATTAGCATCATCATGAAAAACTCAGAAAACATGATGAAATAATAGATCTGAATACGGCTTACGTACAACGAACTTGCAGGAGTAGCCGTGACGTCACATGTCGACGGAGAGATGTCGATGGTGCGAACAGGGCGAAGCAGTCGGCGCTGCAGACGACGAGCTCGCACAGCGCCGGACCTTGACGGAAGACATGGCGAAGATTTGGAGCAGTCGCGCGGAGCGCTTCCCAAAAACCTTATTCGCCCTCTCCCGGTGCAGGATCACAAGGACGAATGGTTCCAGAGACGAGGAGCCGGAATTCGGCAGACCATTCACGCAGACGTCGTGCGCCTGCGCCCCGCCTAGCGAGGCGAGCAAGCGCGCGTGTGGAGCTTCCCTTCTCTTCCACACACATAGTTTGGATTCCATATTTAAGTTGGCCATCTCTCCTCTCAACTAGCAATATGAGACTAAAGGTTTGCATCATTGCACCACTTCGTCATGCACACATGAACCTTTGAGATTTATTTAGGAATTTAGGAATTTCTTCGTGGGCTACAAATGGGCCACAAGCACTAAATTCCATCGAAAAATACAGCCTCAACCTCAACAACGAATGCTCTACGACAATAGCCTGAACTCTAAAAATAGAGCCTCAAATTTACTCAGTTACTTATGTTTGCTGCTGCTCTTTCTATTTTGTTTCACGTAAGAGCAATTGTGAACAGCTATGTAACATGCTTGAAACGCACAAATGGCCATGAGTGTTGTCTCTGGATCCGAGCTTCTATCTGTAATTTCCTCACTAAAATAAACAACTATACGATGATTTCAAAGTATTTTTGTGTCCTCTGTGACCACACAAATAACAGTCCAAGGTCCAGGTCTATTTCAGTGCCACACATGTAGTCCTAATAAACAGGCATAATGAAACTACAAACGTGTAAACAAGCACACAACTCTACTGGCGCAGCGTTAGCGCGCCGACCTTCCTAATATAATAACATAGATCTCCAAAATCTTTACTAAGTGCACTTATATAATTAGAAGAATACTCAAGCTGCAAGTATTTAAATTAAAGGCCGAAGCCCCGCTTTATTAGAAAGCATAGATATTGTTTGCTGGGGATGCCAGCTTAACCGAGTTTTTACAATCTAAAAAACCATCAAACAAGGCTATTCAAAAGCTGCTACAACTTTCTGTAACTGTCTCAACTAATCTCATAGAAAACTATTACAAGCTGCAAGTATTACTAAGAATATATGTTTTTATCCCTAATGTTCGCAAGTTCTTGATTCCGATGCCTAGCACCTCGTGTATGCTGGCCCTGACCCATAAAACTTGCTGCATCGCCCAAGCAAATCGTCAAAGCGGCAATCAACCATGTCACGCATGTCTTATATGCGGAGATGCAAAAAATTTAGAGACACAGTGACTAAATAGAAAAGATATAATGAGTAAAAAAAATAACATATAAAAATCAATTAGGTTAAATGAAAATAGAATAAAAACAAAAAACTATGCGAGTTTCAAAAATAAATAACAGAATTAGCTTCTAACCGTAAATAATGCATAGACACTATGTTGTCTCTCCTGTTGCTAAAGCAATGACCGTTTATGTGGTAGTCTAATTTTTGGTCCGTCGTGAGACACGGATGGGTGGACTCTCATGTCAAAAAAATGGAATAAGACCATGATTCATGTCCTCCATCAACATGATCCTTGCCATGTAAGTAATAGAGGCTCCATCAGATAAGAGCTGATCCTAAATCCTCCCTTCTCGTGCTCATGCTCATCTCATAGCATCACACGGGCATATTTGCTGATAAAGGAAAAATATAAGGGCCAAAAGAGTAGGATTGCTATGGTTCCTTAGCAAAATGGAACCCACACAAACTGCAACCGTCTCCACCACCGACAAAAAAAAACTTTTTCATCCATGTGTCAGCCAAGCCCATGTGAACACCATGGGTGTGTTTAGTCCCCGCGAAAGTTGGTAAAAATATCACATCGGACACTGTAACATTTTTCGTTTGTTTGTTGCAATTGTTGTCCTACCACGATCTAACTAGGCTTAAAAGATTCGTCTCCTCATGTACATCAAAACTATGCAATTAGTTTTTTTATTTACCTACATTTAGTGCTCCATGCATGCGTTATTTGCTATATTTAATGTTTTGATATGATGTCGATGTGATGGAAAGTTTAAAAATTTGGAGAACTAAACACACCCCATACAAATAATATCGAGTGACAAAACTTTCTTTTCCATAACTGTGCCGAAGCATGTTTTGGCATAACCTTTTTCATATTGATTCCTGCTTGTCCATGTCATGCAGTGTTGTTCATATAGTATCAATTTAATGTCTCGTTTGAGAATTTATTTTTCTGAAAGATAATACAGACATAGACACTCACACGTATAGCGCCCATTAATTTTTAGAAAAAATCTAGAAAAATACGACATTCATACCGATTCAAGGACTTAACCTAGATGTGCAGGTTCTACCACAAGGAATCTTACCAACTGACATACGATTAATTCACTTGTTTGATATTTTTTTGCAGGAATCATAACCAACTTGTACATGTTGTGCAAGTTGAAGTATGCCAGGTCAATATATTTTAATCAAAAGTTGTTTCTATTTTGCTTGATGTAGGCTACACTACCTCTAAGCCAATAAATAGTGTTATCACATTTTTGTTAGGTCATGGCCGCATCAGCTTAAGAAAAAGTTGAGGCTAGAGCCTAGACCGCTAGACATCTTTGTTGGGCAATGCGGCTTTTTACCTTCAAATAAATAACGAGCGAAATGTATCATAGGTTTCTAAATTATTTCTGCATTCTTATATGGGTATGTGATATCTGGAAAGCATGGTTTGGGTCCTTTCACTAGGGCCTTGTTTAGAACCTAAAAGTTACTCCCAAATTTACTATATAAAAAGAAGATTTTCCATCACATCAAAATATCATAACATAAGTATTTTTGTGTCCTCTGTGACCACACAAATAACAGTCCAAGGTCCAGGTCTATTTCAGTGCCACACATGTAGTCCTAATAAACAGGCATAATGAAACTACAAACGTGTAAACAAGCACACAACTCTACTGGCGCAGCGTTAGCGCGCCGACCTTCCTAATATAATAACATAGATCTCCAAAATCTTTACTAAGTGCACTTATATAATTAGAAGAATACTCAAGCTGCAAGTATAACATGCATGGAGTACTAAATGTAGATGAAATTAAAAACTAATTACATAGTTTTGTTGTACTCTGCGAGACGAACATTTTGAGCCTAACTAATCAATTTTTAAATAATTTTTCGCACATACAAACGAAATGCTACAGTACGTGCGACTGTGTGACGTGACCGGTACAATCCCGATTTGGAGGTCTAAAATCCGGATCGTTTCTTTGGGGGTGGAATTTTTTTCCACCCCCTTTGACCAATAATTAAGGGTATCAAATAAAGGCACTTTATAAAATTATCCTCACAACATTGCACTATTTCACGAGACCTATCTAATGGGGCCTTTGACCTCACGATTAGAGAATGGAAACTGTAGTATTACTGTAGTAAAATATGGATTAATTAGGCTCATTAGATTCGTCGCGCAAATTTGCACTCATTCCTGAAAAGGTTTTGTAAATAGACGTCATTTAGTACTCCATTCATGTAAGATTCTTTTTGGAAAAAAAATTCCGGGGAGAAAAGAAACATGGCCTTAGGCCTAGAAGAGTATTCGCTTGTCAGATCAGGTCCGCCATTTGTAGGAAGGCAGGCATGCATCATTGTCGTGGTCGTACATGTGAGCACGCTTTTTATTTGCACAGGTGAGGCGCGGCGCACAGTGGCAGCCACTTCAGCTTCACCTGACCTGCCGGCATCCACAAAGTTTAGTACCGGCGGCATCCAATCCAATCCACTTGGTCACTTGGATATTGTTGGACTTGGTCGGCTGAGGTGTGAGGGGGCCAATCAGCTGCCGGTAGACCTTTCCCGAAGTGGCTCCCTCCAACTGGCGCCCCCAACTTGCCGAAAAGGAATTGTTCTCCCCGAAAGTGTTTAGTTACTTGAAAAAGGTGAAAAGTGAGGTGAAAAAATCACATCGGATACTGTAGCGTACTGTAGCACTTTTCGTTTGTTTGTGATAAACATTGTCCTATCATAACCTAACTAGGCTCAAAAGATTCGTCTCGTTGTGTGCATCAAAACCATGCAACTAGTTTTTTATTTACCCACGTTTAGTACTCCATGTATGAGGAGAGAGATTTGATGTGATAGGTGAATAGTGAAGTTTGGAGAGAGAATTTTTGAAAGTTTGGTGACGTGACAAGTAACTAAACAGGGCCTTCCTTTTCCTTCTCCCGTCACCTGTTGAGTTCTGCTGCAGAATGTGCTTCACACCTGACCCAATGCAAGATCGATTCATCTAGTGGGGATAATCCAAGAAATAATCAAGATCCTGTTTAGATCCAGAATTTCTACTCCTAAATTTAGTATGCAAAAAGAAAATTTCCATCACATCAAAATGTCATAACATGCATGGAGTACTAAATATAGATAAAATCAAAAACTAATTATACGGTGGTTTTGTTGTACTCTGCGAGACGAACATTTTGAGCCTAATTAATAAATTTTTAGACAATTTTTCGCACATACAAACGAAATGCTACAGTGGAACAATGATTATGATGTGACATCATACTCCCAGATTCACCAACCCAGAACCAACGTGTAAACACGGCCCAAGTTGTGGCGCAAGTGGCCGTTATCGATCGTCTTTTCGATCCGGTTCCCCGTCGCCGTCGCCCCTGGTTAAATTAGCACGGTCGGCTCGGCTGCAACTTGTAACGCGAGATGGTTCCTGCGTGTGCTGTGCGGGGCACCCGGGTTCCGGTCGAGAGGCCTCGGCCGACGCGACGCGACGGATCGGCCAAGTTGCCGGCGGGAGCACGTCGAAAAGGGCGCGTCCGCCGACAGGAGATGCAGGGGAGGGGACGCAGCGGGGCCTCGGGCAACTTGCGCACGAGCGAGCGACGACTCTTCGCAGATCAGATGCCTACTGGCGGCAATCGATGCGACGAGTGTGGGCCTGTGGCCAGTCAGAGCACCGAGAGAGAGAAAGTGATTAGCATGGCGTGCGATCGTGCATCGATCAGCAGTCCCTTCTTCTAGTTCTCGACCTCTCTGTCTGGTCTCCTTGGCGGCACAGTGAAATCATAGACGGCGACGAAGACGCCGTGGCCACGTACTGCAAGTGTGTCGCCGCCGCCGCGCGCGTGACGAGAGCCGGTTCCCGCACGTGCGCGCGCGGCAAGGGGTGGCCGCCGTCACATTCTGTCGCCGTGCGTGCAACGTCGCCTGTGGATTGGCCGGACACTACCCATACTGCGGCCACAGCCCACAGGGCTGCAGCGGCAACGTACACGACGGACGCGCGCCGTGCCTCACCGCCTTCCCGGTCGAGCGACCTAGCTGGCTCACCTGAACGCACGCACACTGGCCGGTCGCTACCGATCTCTTCTCACGCTGGCCTAACCGCCGACGGCGGCTCGGACCGACGGGAGCTGGTTGCAGATGGGTACAGTAGGCAATTAGACGCTGATGGGGAGCAATGTGTTTAGCAAATTTTCTTTTCCGATTACAAGCGATAACACAGACCGACTCTGGGCCGGATCGGAGGAGCTCTGGTTTGCTTTCTATTCCCAACGGTGCATTGTTAACTTGCTTTGAGAAGAGATACCGTGCGTGCATACAAAGATGGGTGTGGCCATCTTATGAGAGTGTCAGCATGCATCAGAAGTTCAGAACACGGAGGGTTATTTTTGGGATCCTCCTCTTCATAGGTCGCTGTCCTGTCAGTACGTAGTACGTCATCATACTGTAGGTCTGTAGTAGCTTATGCCAACTCGCATCATCACGTACTCCTAATCATCATCATTGGCCGAGCCCGAACCGTGCCCTCCGCCTCGTTGTTCTACTTCCGTGCAGCCCTCCTCTTGGACGCCGACTTCCCCGCGTCCTGCTTGCGGCAAACAACAACACGCATGAACTCACGGTTAAACTCACCTGGACTGGTTTCCGATCATATCGTAATGATAATTTTTTTAACTGATCGTGACGATAAAATAGAATTCCACTGATAGAACTATCAGCACGCCATAAAACGCCGCCGCCGCCCGACAGGGGCCATCTGTCGGAAAGCGACGGCGGAGGTCGACGGACCTAACCCGTCACGTCGCCTGGCCCTAGCTGGTCCACAAATTCCATGTCGTCCTAGGCGGCGAGGCGCAGCCAAAGAAAATGAAGCAGAGGATGCGTGCAGAGCGATAGATATGTGTAGTGTACACACGCACCGGCGGGCAGAAGGACGACGGCGACGGCCGCAGGAACAGCTCCTCGAACTGCCGCTGCATGTCCTCCAAGCTCTCCCCCTTGCCGTTCTCCTGCGCGCGCGCGGATCAAATAATGTTAGCAACTGATCGACGGAGATCGATCTTGTGCAGAACGTGAAATGGCAGCGGTGAGGTCTTTCTTACGGCAGGTCCGTTCTGGCTCATGGCGTCGAGAATATCGCCGAGGATCTCGCCGGCGCCCTGCGACAGACAGACGGCAAGCAAGCAATGGTCAGGTCAGGTCAGCCGCGAAAAATATCTGCATTTGGCTGCGAAGCCGGAACAGGCAAATGGAGAGGGATGCAGCAGGTGAGGTGTGGGCGCGGGCG
>OAMR01000231.1:1033868-1052623 GCA_900205405.1 Echinochloa crus-galli | reverse complement strand
GTAGTGTACACAGGCACGGCGGGGCAGAAGGATGGCGGCGACGGCCGCAGGAACAGCTCCTCGAACTGCCGCTGCATGTCCTCCAAGCTCTCCCCCTTGCCGTTCTCCTGCGCGCGCGCGGATCAAATAATGTTAGCAACTGATCGACGGAGATCGATCTTGTGCAGAACGTGAAATGGCAGCGGTGAGGTCTTTCTTACGGCAGGTCCGTTCTGGCTCATGGCGTCGAGAATATCGCCGAGGATCTCGCCGGCGCCCTGCGACAGACAGACGGCAAGCAAGCAATGGTCAGGTCAGGTCAGCCGCGAAAAATATCTGCATTTGGCTGCGAAGCCGGAACAGGCAAATGGAGAGGGATGCAGCAGGTGAGGTGGGGGCGCGGGCGTACGTCATCGTCGCCGTCGCTGTCGTAGGCCCCGACGTCATACAGGATCCGCTTGTTGGGGTCCGACAGAACTGCTCGGTTGGTTGTCGTCAGTTAAAAATCACGTCACCTTTATATGATTATTATTCTCCCGTGCGTGATTGAAAAATAAAATATCCAGCAGCAAAAGGCTCAGCTCAAGTTTTACCGGCGTAGGCTCCCTGGATCTTCTGGAACCTGGCCTTGGCGGCGTCCGCGCCGCCGCCGGAGCTCCCCGCACCGGCGCACTTGTCCGGGTGCCATTTCTAACCAACAACAACCGCGGCACCACAGGTAAAGCAAGGGCGAACGAAACAGAGCAACCGAGCAGAGCAACGAGGCAGGGGAAGCAGAGCAACCGACCATGGCGAGCTTGCGGTAGGCGGCGCGCAGCTCGGCGTCGGAGCAGTCGCTGGCCACGCCCAGCACCGCGTACAGGCTCGCGCCGTTCTTGCCGGCCATCTCCGCTTGCCCGGATCGTGTAGCGTGCTTGATTCGCCGCCGCGAGCTCGATTAGCTGTGGCCTGTGGGTGGGTGGGTGTCTGCGATGCGTAGTGGCGGCGCGGCGCCGGCCGGGGAAGGAAGGGGAAGAGCGGCGTGCAACAACTTGCAGCTCGCTCGCTCGCACACAGAACACTCGCGTCTCGCGATGATATTTTTTATGGTGCTGGCGCCTGGCGGCGTCGGTCGGTCAGCATCGTGCGTGGTCGATCCGGCCGTCGCCGTCCACGTCCGGCTAAAAGAGCCATCCATCATTCACTCGCTGGCTCGCTGCTCAGTGCTCACTCACTGAGCCACCGGTGCAGCGTGGCGGAGCTAGAGGCCAAGGCCTGCCAAGGCGACCGATGCA
Organism: Echinochloa crus-galli; assembly: GCA_900205405.1. Taxonomy (NCBI): domain Eukaryota; kingdom Viridiplantae; phylum Streptophyta; class Magnoliopsida; order Poales; family Poaceae; genus Echinochloa; species Echinochloa crus-galli. Next base: position 1,051,370 of record OAMR01000231.1, on the reverse strand, counting down.
TGCATGGACTCACCGAACCCTCCTAGCTGTGCCCTGCAGTGTGCCGTGGTACGTTTGGTTTGCCCCGGCTCTAGACACTGGTAGAGAGACGGTACGGTGGTAGGGGGCAACGGTAGGCACGGTGTGGGGGTGAACGGTGCAGCGCACATTCCTCGACTCCGGGAGATGCATATATTTTATGCCGTGGGCGCGCACAAGTTCAATGGATCTCCGGCCAGCGCTTCGAGGCTCTCAGGGCATGGCATCGGCCGCGCGCCGTCGTGGCCCGTGGCAGTCGATCACGACCCATGCGCCACCTATCCCCGTGCCCCAACGTTGTTTGGAGCCATGCGTGCGTCTTCTAAGCTCTACAACCGACTTACTCTTCCGTGCTCTGCTAGGCGCACGCACGCGTGGATCACCTGCGATCCAATGGGGAAGGAACTTGAGGATTACAATGCCTCCCAATAAGAATTAGGGAAAATTTGCTACAGGACACGCGGAATGACGCTTATTTGCTGAGGCACACCGTTTATCGCCTAATAGGCCGAGACACACTATAATTTTGTGCTAATTTACTGGAACACACCGTTTCAATTAAAATAACATTTTTTGGCTTGGAAGGAGAGATAACGATGAGGAAATATCATTTTTGCCCTTGGTCCCACTTGTCATTTCTTTCTTCCTTCTCTTCTCCTCCGCCCTCGCGCGGGACTATGCAGCGTGCCGCCTCACCGTCCGCCGGAAGCACCTTCTTCCTTCTCTTCTCCTCCACCCTCACGCGGGCCAACACGGCGCGCCACCTCACTGTCCGCCAGGAGCACCTAACCTCCGCCGACTTGGCCGCCGTCGCCACGGCCACCCTGTCCGCTAGCCACCATCGCCCGCGAAGGGGAAGTTCGCGCGCGGCCGACCACCAACGCGGCAGCACGGCGGCAGCGTTGTGGTGGACGGGCGGCGAGGGCTCCTCTTCTCCACCTCCGGCCGTTCGCCCCGTGCTCCTCTTCCCCACCGCGGGCTGCGAGCGGCGGCTCCGGTGCGGCGGGCTCCCATCCTCCCCCCTCCATCCACACCGCTGGCCCCTCTATCCGGCCCGCGCGGCGGCGGCGGCGACGGTGGGCCACCCTCTCCCCTCTCCGACTCCCACCACGCAGGGGCGGCCTCTGGCTTGGGGTCAGATAGGGGCGGGGACTGCGGGTGGCTGGATCGGCGGCGGCGGCTTCGACTACCCAATGCCCCACCGCCGCAAAGCTTGGAACACGCGAGCGAGCTGCGCGGGCGGGCGAGTGAGATGGCGGGCGGGCGATCGTGACGTGCCGCTCGGCGGGGGAGGCGGGGATGCTGGCGCCAACGGCGGCGGGTGGATGGACTGCCGGACTGGGTCGTCGGCGGCTTGGACCGAGGAGAGGAGAAGAGAAGAGAAGGAAGAAAGAAATGACAAGTGGGACCAAGGGCAAAAATGACATTTTCTCACCTTTATCTCTCCTTCCCAGCCAAAAAAATGTTATTTTAATCGAAGCGGTGTGTTTCAACAAATTGGCACAAAACTGCAGTGTGTCTGAGCCTATTAGGCGGTCAACGGTGTGTCTCAGTAAATGAGCGCCATTTTACGTGTTGTGTAGCAAATTTTCTCTAAGAATTAGCTTCCCCTCGGTAAAACTACTTGCTAAGGTGATTCGTTGTGATCTTTCGTACAATTACAGACTGTGCAATCACTAGCAAAATAATTCACCGGCGGTCAAAAACTATATGGTGGGGGCTAGGACAGCATATATGGCCTAATAACCGGCTAAAGATCATATATTCCTTCGTCACGTCAGTCTGCCATGCCCTCCAATAATGCTGAGCGCAAGTTGCCAATCCGATCGAACCGGCCGGTGACAACACCAAAATTAGAAATCCATCGGATGCTAACTTTCACACTCACCACGAATTTTGCATCTAGTTCGTCAATCCTATCAGTTTGCCCTTGTTTATTTCAGGGGATTCGTAGATTGTGGCTCATGCTATCTACAATTTGCTTAGGACGAGCGAACTCAGTTGCGTTTTTTCTTTTATTAGCCTAGCATTTGGTGATCATATGTTTAGATAATTATTTATTTATTAGAGGCTAGACTTATTAGCAACTAGCGAGGGCCTTAGGCTGAAATAATTTATTTTTGCGTGAGGGGATAAAGCTATAACTTTATGCTTAGATAGACTATACAAGTGATGACGCCAAAGGATAGTAGTTAGTCAGTTAGCTGGTTTATTTTGTCTCATTTCTTATTTTAAAATCACGATTAGTTCATTTTAGTAAATTTTGGATCCACGCAATAACCCGAGAAAACGAAACTTGCATGCTGGGTGGTCCAAACTGGAATGGGCTTTTAGCCTTACACGGGCTTCTTGGGCATATCACTTAGGCTTCTAATGGGTTGGATTCTTATGGAGCTCGGCCTTATCAGAAGGCTCATCGGAACAAAAGAGGTTTGCCGCGAGGAAGTCTGGATATGTTACGATGGGTTGAGCCTGTTTGAGGGGTGGCCGGTACAACTGCAGGGAGCAGTACGGCAGAAGATACTGGCGTGAAGGATCAATATAATTGTTTTATTTTTTTAAGAGTACCATTTAAGGAAAAGGAGAATGCAAAGTTTTACAAAGGTTCTATCAATCGCCCTGTTCGTTTGGATTGTCTCCAGCGAGCCAACAGTGTTTTTCTCTCAGCGAAAACCAGCGCCAGCCACCAACCATCAACGAGCCAGCAGTGTTTTTCTCTCAGCAAAAACCAGCGCCAGCCACCAGCCACCAGCCAAACGAACAGGGCAAATATCATTGTTTTATTTGAGCCGCCGTTTCATTTGTTTTTCGAAGTTGTCGCAGACGAGATAATCATTACTAGGGGTGGATATCGAGCGAGATTGGCTCGTTTTGGCTCGGCTCGTTCGACCTCGTTAGCTAAACGAGCCAGCTCGGCTTGGCTCGTTAAGAAAACGAGCAAAAATCCTGGCTCGGCTCGACTCATTAAGCTCGCGAGCTGGCTCGCGAGTTAGAGTTAAATTTAAAATTACCATAACAATATATATAATATAATTTTTTAATATTTATATGGTTTTAGTACCTTCAAAACCTACTCTATCATACTATAATCTCTACCTAATTATAAAGTAAGGATTGATTCAGCGGTACGTCATAAATTTATAAAAAAACCCCTTGAATTTTTAAGATTCAACCCGCAGTCCTCTATGTTTCCTGAATTCCCACCCTGACCGATTGGATTCGGTGTCGGCTTCTTCGTTCGGTGTACGGTTTTCACCGAACTTCACTGAATTTGTACAGCATCCCGCGCGGGCTGCCATGCTCCATCGCCGCGCACGGACTGGCTTGCTTCGCCTCCGACGTGACGAGTGGCGCCATCCTGTGCAAGCCAGCAAGCTCAATCGCCGTGTGCGTGCCGACGAGCTCTGCCTCCGATGCGAGGGGCGGACACCACGCCGTGCGGGCGGCGGAGCTGATGAGCTCCTCTGCCGTGTGCGAGTCGGAGAGCGACACCACGCGAGCGGCGAGCCGGTGAGCTCCGTCTCCGACGGGGGCGGGCGCCACCCATCCGTCCGCCAAGCTCTGCCTCTGTCGGGAGCAAAGGGATTTGGATGGAGACGGATTAGAAAGAAGATAAGGTGCCATGCGATTTTACAAAGAGGGCCTGGTAGAAATATGAAATCTCCTGTAGAGTGCATACGTGTGGTCGTGTGGGGGAGACTGGGAGAGAGAGCTGCGCTGCTCATGCATGCATGAGATGGCCATGATCGAGCTAATCACGGGATCCTTTTTATCGAAACTAATCACGGGAATCGTGCGTTGATGCATGCTTGCAAAATGGAGGGGGAGAGAGAAAGCCTGCAATTAGAGTTTTTGACAAGAAGATCATGGATCAGCAGCAGGTAGCCATATCATCCGAGACAACGTAGTAATGATCTACGGAGGCAACTACACCAATAGTATAGTATAGCTTTGAGTTGCAGCTTGTAATTATATTGCTGGATCATTTTTGCTTGCTACTACATTCCTAACCTAGCATGTACATTCCTACTTAATGAATGAAATTTAATACGAAGAACACCTGTCGCGAAAAACATGGAAGAGTAAAAAAGAAGAGTAAAAATTTAATGATCACATATGAGGCATTAGTCAATATAAAACCCCATATGTGAGCAATAACATACAAATTACTACATATGCATAAATCTATGTTAATAGATTATTAATAAGTACATATGCTTGGCCTTCCATTTATTCGTGTGGATGGATGGGATGGTAAGCGCGTTGTGTGGTGGTGCATTGGGTTCAGCAAGAGTGTTTCTATTTTATTTTCATTTTGCATTTATAATGTGACAATACATTTATATAAATTTTACCCGTAGCAACGCACGGGCATATTTGCTAGTAATATAATATAACCATAACATCATCTAAAACCACGTATATAATATACATATATTATTATTATTAATTAATATTTTGCTAATTAGTCTATTAAATCTTCTAGCTCGTTTGGCTCGCGAGTCGGCTCGAACTCGCTCGTTATACTAATAAGCAAAAACTCTTACTCGGCTCCTTAGGAATATGCACCGAGCCGAACCGAGTCGAGCCAAACTGGCTGCGATCCGAGCGAGCCAACGAGCTTCGAGCATTTTGTCCAGCCCTAATCATTACGCAAGCACCAGGGTCGACGACATGATCAGTGACCTAGTGTGCTCATGCATTACACGCTTGCAGCATGGGTAGTGCACGCGACTCCAATTCTGTGGCCTCGTCCTCGTTTTCTCATTTCTCGTCCAGGACACGAGGAAGCCGATCCATAACGTCCACCGATTTGACTAGCTTTAGCAGATTAATTAATTTGTTTTTAATCTGTAATCAATTCATGCTTTGAATAAAGAAACGACATTATAACAAATCATATAATCGTTTATTACAGCCACTGATCTTTCTCCAACACTATTACTTGAACAAATCAGCATGTAAACAGCGGCATCCATGTGATGGAATCCAATTATAATGCTGCAGATGGCGGCTTGCTAGAGCATCCAGCCATAGCGCAATTGCACGCCGGTCCTCCGATGCAGGTTCCGCGTACACCTCCAAGTTTAATGCACTTGCTTTGGCATATCGTCGGGTCGCACTTGTCACCTATCATAAGAGCTGTCGGCCTACATTTTACCTTTCTAGTACTACTTTCTTCCGATGCCATTCCTACCTCACCTGCAAGTCTCATAAAGAAAAATATGATCAAAACAACAGTAACAGCACATGTGAAATAGGATCAAAATAACAGTGATATATATAATGAAGAAGCTTGCAACACTTTATTTATATACTATAGCTGCAAATAGGGACATGGTTATATACATGACAACAGCACCATGAGGGCAAGGATCAGGAGAACCCGGGTAGCCCTCATCTTGATTATCCTGTTGAAAGGTGGCGTGAAGAGTTAACAATATTGAAATGCAGAGATAGTTTGCTGATGACCTGACCTGTGGAGAACAGTGTGCCCCTTATAGTGGAGAACAGTGTGTTATTTTTGGAATCACATTAATATTATATGGCACAAATCAATAAGCTCCAGAAAATAATGTATGATAGTATTTAATTGTGTTTAAATATGGGCATATATAGTGACTTATTCTGGAGTAATTAGTTGAGGTATAAAAAGGCAGTACTGTTATTATTTAGTTTGATATGAATATCCATTTGCAGTACAGAAATAAATGAGTTGTGACAAGCTAAATGCAATAAAATACAATTAATAGGCTGATAAAATCATATTATGTTCACCCATTAATGGGCTAATCGACTTTTTTACAACAGAGGATGAATTTGATAACATGCTACTCCCTCCGTCTCAAAATATAAGCATTTATTGACTTTCGGACATCACGTTTGATCATCCGTCTTGTTCAAAAAATTTTATAAAAATATAAAATAAATAAGTCACACTTGAAGTATACCTAATGATAAAACAAGTCACAGCAAAATAAATAATATATTCACACAAATTTTGAATAAGACAGATAGTCGAATGTGATACACGAAAATCGAAAAATGCTTATATTACAGGACGGAGGGAGTATTATCATAAGCAGCTTCCGATTGTAGTTTGATGGTTGTCTTTCTCCATTCATGTTTCCTCGAGCCCAAGCCACCGAAGCAGGTGGGCCGTGGCGGCAGGAGGTTGGGCCCTGTTTCTGCCCAGTCTCTGCTCAACGCGAGGTTTGGGCCATCGATCGTGCTGGGCTCGCTGCGCGTGGCTGCACACGAGGGGGAGTGGACCGGGATATGGCTTCCGGAATTTTTTTTTAGCCATCCACCTTCCACACTAAGAACCGTTGGATCACTTCATCATCTCTTTCTCCTCCGTCGGATCTGTTCCTCCTCCGTCGACGCGGTGTGCTGCATGCGACGAAGTTTTCTGCATGCGGACGGAATTTTTTAGATGTTGATCTTTGATTTCATTTTTCTCCCAAACTATAAATCATTTTTCAAATCCGTTTGAACCGTGGTCTTAGTTAGAATTTATGCAACAAAATAAGCTCCAATTTGAATATATTTTATATTTTTTATAGTTGTTTTTTTAAATCAACATTTACCGTAGACTAGTTCAACATTTGTAATATACCATTTCAACATTTTTTTAGAAAATGTTGAATTAGTTTTCTATGAATGTTGAACCAATACTGTTAAAATGTTGAATTGGATTGACAAAAATGTTGAATCTGATATCATATGAAACTGTTGGAGGCTAATAAAATTTCGTGCCAAAAAATATTCGAATGCAGTACGTATGCGACTTTGTTTTCAACAGAACGAAAAAAGTCTCGTGGATGCACGGATACTAATAAATAGTACTAGTGTGTTGGGTCTAAATGGGCCTCTAAGCCATGTTGCTTAACTAGCACATGAAAGCTATATAGGAACCCCCGGAGTGGACTGGGTCAATGTATTTTATCCCAAATGGGCCACGAACAGACTCCACTCCTCGGTCAGTCGGAGGGGTTGGGCCTCACCCACGAAAACGTCGTCGATGACACATCAGGGTCCGTGTGTTGGCTCGAAGATTAGTACTGGCGTGTTGCCGTGGAAAAAGACACCATAGAGGTTTTATTCAGAGAACACAACGCAGTAGAATTTGCGTCCTTTTATACAAGGTGAAGAAACGTGATCTTACGCACGGTGTGCCGGTCGCAATAAAGGTACTCGCTGACCATGGATAGAACTTCAGTATCAGGCTAAGTTTTCTGTTATTTTTTTTTGCGAGTAAAGTTTTCTGTTATTGATCGAGCAAATAGTTTTCTAGGAGCCATGCATTTCGATATGTTTCTTGCCGTGAGCACAGGCATCATGATAAAGGACGGCCGCAACGCAACGTAACCACTCTTGGACGCAGAGGAATCCACTTTAAGCACCGGAGAAAAGGCATGGACGTATGAACAACCGTATCATTTGTGAAACAGGAGTTTATCATCCACCGCCGCTTCGTTCTTCCAAGTTGTGGCAGACGAGATCATTGCGCGGGAATTTGCCGTACGCCGCCTGCTATCACTATCATCGCACTGCAGGAAAGCATCAGCCAGCAGTCAGCGTAGAGAGTGGCCAGTGACCAGTGAGCCATGCATTTGCAGGCTTGCAGCACCTGTAGGGAAGTCACTAGGCACTGATTCGAGCGCTGCAGATAAGCTTGTTTACGGTGGAGCTGTATTGTAGATAAAATTTCAGGCCCATTGGATCCGCACCATGGTTTCTGAAACCAGCGGGGCAACAGGGCGGCAGGTCAAGCGGAAATCCTTGAAGCCGGCAGGTCAATGTCGTATACTAGACTCCATAAACGTTAGTTATTTTGGAGACCGTATCGCTGTCATAAACGTCAGTTATTTCAGAACGGAGGGTGTACCTAGCTAAATGTAAATGGGTTTAGCTTCGATCACCTATCTAACAGGTAAATTTCAGTAAACTCGTGGCACTTGTCCGCAGTAAAACTCATGAGTTCAAAGAGCAACACTTGGGACCAAGTGACCAACGATGCAGTCAGTACTCTGATCCTAATTAAACATCCGATTAGCAGCTGGTTGGGCCGACCTCTACAGTGTCGAAATGAAGAGCGGCCCACCAGAAGCTTTGCATGATCATAAGAGCTGATTACACTTGTACATCGAATTTAAGGTTCCCATCGTTCAGACGGAGAACACCAAAAAAGGGGGTGTGCGTGTGTACTCAAAAGAAGAAAGAATCGATTACTGTAATAGATTACACTTGTTTTGTTTTATGGCTGACAGATGGCGGTCCTAGTACTATTAGTTAGGCCACGGATTAGCATAAACCGGCCTCCAAAATTGAAGCGCCACAATTTCGTCCTTTGATTGAGGAACGATGCGGTTGTTGAATTGCGCTTTTTTTTAACAACGCCGGTGAAATTCAGTAATCAGACGTGACCGTGATGTTGGCCAGCTGACAGTCTTCGAATTGTTTAACAACTTCATTAGCATGCATGGATCTAGGACCGAAGGATGATTAACACGGTGCAATATTGTACAGTACTGATGAAAAACACTGCATGGGTTTGCTTGTCAGTATATGTTCAGCTAGGATTCGCATGGCTCTGGCGCTCTGAAACCCCAGAGACCTTGGTAGGTTGGATTAGGCAGTAGACAGCCGACCTGCTACCAGCAGGCAACAGCCAACTAACCTCATCGATCAGCAGCTAGCGTAGCCGGCCGGCACCTAGACTGAAGACAAATCGTCAGGGATAATATTCTCGTCTAATCTCCTCTCTCGATCGCTCTGTTGCCAGCGCCACAGTACCAGCACAGTAGTCTAGTATCTCATGAAAACTTAACCCTTGTTGTCCGGAGAAACACAGGCGGTGGATTAAGTAAAACTAGTGACTCACTGCATGCAGGTCCCTGATCCGGAAAAGAGTGTTAACTCAAGCCTCAAGCGCTTAATTTCCTTCTCCTTATCTTCTCCTACTTAATTAGGGCTCCGGATCATGATTGCAAACGGAGACGAGAAAGGGCTCAGTCTTACTCGTACAGTACAGACTAATGAGGACGAATCAAGAAGGTGGCACGCAAGCATCCAAATGAGCTTGCACGCACACACACTCGCTGCAAGTGGCAACCGCAACCGAAGCCTGCGGCCAGCCAACACTGTCCCCGCCTTGATTGGCGACGCCTGTTCTTTCTCTTCTACGAGAGTTTATTCTGTTCCCCACCTTTGCATGGCACCGCCGACCCCGAGTTGACCGTCTCCACGGCCGACCGCGACCGGCCGCCGGCCACCATGCATACCGCTCGCCGCCGCTAATGGTCTTGCTAAGTTGCTAAATTCTGTAACCGGAGATCGACGACGGTGAGGTTTAATCCTTTCTCCGGTTCTGAATACTGCCATTCGGATTTCGGAACAGGTTTCTGATTAATCTGGGAAGAAGTACAGCATAAGCTGGCAGCACTGTTTGCTGATCAAGGGATGGTGGCCGCCATGTATGGGGGGCTTTGGGAGCCCACGCGCCAGACGTGCGCCCTCGTATTTGGTCTGGGGACCAAGCGCTTGTCAATGTCGCGGTGGATGGTGTCTGTTTCGGGGTTTGGCGCACAGCTGTTCGCCTGCGGATGTGCTAGCGACGCTTCTCTTCTCTTGTCTCCATGGCCAAGACTAAGTAAGACCAGGGGCAGCACTGGAAAGGGACCCTTTTTTTTTTGGTTTATTCCTGGTTGTTAAGGTCTCGTTGAAAAGTGGCATTTTTCGTGGCTTTCTTTCACACAACTGTGGTGGTTGTGGTTCCCTGAAGAATTTCATGCTTATTCAGATCACAAAGATGGAGGTGCCGGTGGATGGAAACAGAACGACAGGCAATTGAATGAGGAGATCGATTGATGGTTCCAAGAACTGAAATGGACGATTTCTATTGCAATTCGCAAATGTACATGGACGCACTCTGCCAGCTAGACTCCAGAGACCTTATTGACAGCCGGAAGGAAATAACTCGAAAAATGCAAAATGAAAGTCAATTACAGGAAGCAATATAATTAGTGATCGAGAATAAAACAGCAGTAGCAGCTGCAACAGGAGCTGAATATGCAACAGCAATCCAAGGGCGCATACCCAGACGGAAACTAAGTTCCCACTCACGACCCATATAACAAGCTACACCAAGTAAACCGTAGAATCAGCGGCGCCGAAAGGGCAGGTCCTTGGAAGCGAATCGGTAGCCGCTCTTCGATTGGCACCGACGCCGAGCACCAAGCGAAGCCGCGTCGTCGCCACGACTCCTATACCCCTACTGCTCGAGACACACGGATTGCAGGAATTAATGGTTTACCGCGGCCGCGTGGTGGTCCCGGAAGATTCCAACTCCGGCGGGCCGGCTCAGCAGGCGTAGTACTCGACGAGCTCGTCGAGGGACTCCGGCGGCGGGTCGGCGTTCTCGAGCATCCAGAGCATGTGCTCGAACAGGACCACCTCGCAGCCGACGACGGTGCAGCCCGGCGCGCCGCCGGTGCGGTCGACGAGGGTCTGGAACAGCGGGTGGCCCACGAGCTCCTCGGCGATGAGGTACCGGCGGCGCGACTTGCCGACGTAGACCGGGTGCAGGCCCTTGGGCACCTCGTCGGCGCCGTGGAACGACGCGGCGCGCGCGACGCCGTCCTCGCCGTGCGGTGGCGGCGGCGGCGGCGGCGCGCGGGCGACGACGCGGCCGGACGAGTGCCACCTCCGGATCATGCCCCGCAGCTTGGTCAGCCCGCCCTTCGCCATCGACGCTCGATCGGCCGGCCTCTTCGTCGCACGAACAAAGCTCACGAGGTGGTGGTTGAGGAACGCGGAGAGGTTTTTGCGAGAGGGGATTCACAGCAAGACGGTGGGGATGGTTGGGAACGCAGGGGAGGCAAGGGGGCTTGCTTATATACGGAGGAGTTGAGCGGGGGAGGTGGGGACCGCGTGTCGGCGGGAGGTGACCAGGCGTTACTGTGTTAAATAAGCGTGGGCCAGCCAGCCCAGCCCAGCGGCCAGCCGCCGCGGCAACTGGCCGGCCGGCCGGCCGGGGCGTTTTGTCCGGAGCGGCTGGGCTGCGGCCGCCGCATGCATTCTCCAGCTTACTTCTGAATCGGAAACTAGCAGGATATGTTTCCAGAAACGGGAAAACGAAGAAACAAGAGAACGAACGTCGTCCGGATTCGCGGGCAACATCACGAGGTTATTGATGCATCCTGTTACATACTCCGTATGCGGATGGAGGCATTAACAAAGACTAGCAGACAAGGGCAAAAGATTAAAGTGATATTCCTCGCTGTCTCTTCTACGTTCCATATCTTTTGCGCGTTATATTATATTTTCTATTTTTCCTAGTCTTTTTTCTTTTTCCACCTGCAGCTTCCAGTTGCTCTAGACTATTTCGATATCTTGCAAATTGGAAGATTTACAGGTCACAACATCAGGCCCCAATCTCAACACATGGTTGCAGATAGGGAGCAAAGGATATATATATCGATGAGATGTACATGTTTGAAATTTTAAAATATATATTAATATGCCGACATAAAAGTTAGGGTCATGCTAGCGCCCGAACGACCGATGAAAATAAAAAAATCGGACGATACTGTAGCAGCAAAAAAATCCCACCGCAACATGGTTATGATGTTGCATGAACATGTAAAATATTTGTAACATCCAAAAATAACGTATGTAACATCAAGAAATAGTATCTGCAACATGAATATTCAACGTCTGCAACATTAAAACAGCGTGCTCACAATTCTCAGCCACGCACGGCAGCAGACAAAAAAATTCGAATGGAAATACAACATCTTTTGGATGAAACACTTGCAACATGCATGCAAAACATATGCAACATCGCAACATCCCAGATCTATTTTTGCAATATTTATATCAAACAGTTGCAACATTCTTCTAGAACATCCGAAACACGTGAAACATTCTGTTGCAACATCGAGCGAAACCCTAGAATATTCCAGATCTAATTTTGCAACATTCTCATCAAACAGCTGCAACATTCACCTAGAATGTCCGAAACACGCGAAATATGCTCTTACAACATGGAGCAAACCCTAGTAATGTGCACCAAAACCTACCTGTTGCATGCCATGAATGTCGCTGCAACTTCTCTGGCGGCCGGCGTGGGAGATGCCGCGCGGAACGTCAGCCCCCGACCGGCCACCCACCGACGAGCACCGCCCGGAAGCGGCAGCTCGCGCCCGACCGCGCCACCGGCCACCCTGCGGCAGCTCGACCGGACGACCTCGATGTGGAGGAGCTTGATGCAGCGGCGGAGGAGCTCGCAGACAAGGGCGGCGGCAGAGGAGCTCGCGGAGGAGGGGTGGCGATGCGGAGGAACTCGATCCATGGCCGGTTTGGTCGGGCGACGGCGGATCCATAGCGCGCGGCACCAGCTCGACGTCCATCTTCCCCACGGCCGGCGGCGTCCTCCTCCTCACCTCCGTGTCGCCAGCGCGTTGAGAGACGGGGATAACAAGGTGCTTACGGGGCGGGCGGCGTGGATGTCGACCCGTCGGTAGTGGCGCGAGGAGCGGCCGCATCGACGGCGCGCGGTGCGTCGGTCGCAGCACGCGGGCGGCGGCATCAGCGGCGCGCGGGTCGGCGTCGGCATTGATGGCGCTGGTACTCGAAGGCTGCAGCGGTACGGTGGAGAATAAATAAACAGATAAAGCTAAATGGCAGGAGTTCCGTTCCGTCCGATAGATCGGACGTTCTAGGATTAGCATTACCGTAAAAGTTATTTCTCAGAAAGTGCTATATCCAAAGTGAGAGCCCAAAATGAGATGCTACATACTCCGGCAATTTCTGGTGGAGTTAGAGCAACTCCAACAGATCTCCTTTTCTCTTTCTCTTTATTTTTACTATAGAGAAATCCCCTTTCAGATTTTCAATATATTGGGAAGATGGTCTCCAGCAGCAACAAGGAGCGAAACCCTAGAACATCCCAGATCTAGTTTTGCAACATTCTCATCAAACAATTGCAACATTTTTTTGGAACATCCGAAACACGTGAAACATGCTCTTGCAACATGGAGCAAACCCTAGCACCATGCACCAAAACCTACCCGCTGCACGTCATGAATATCGTCTGGAGCTTCTCTGGCGGCCGGCGCGGGGAATACCGCGGGGAACGGCGGCTCGCGACTGGCCACCCACCGACGAGCACCGTCCGGGGGCGTCGGGAGCGGCAGCTCGCGCCCGACCGCGCCACCGGCCACCCTGCGGCAGCTCGACCGGACGACCTCGATGTGGAGGAGCTTGATGCAGCGGCGGAGGAGCTCGCAGACAAGGGCGGCGGCAGAGGAGCTCGCGGAGGAGGGGTGGCGATGCGGAGGAACTCGATCCATGGCCGGTTTGGTCGGGCGACGGCGGATCCATAGCGCGCGGCACCAGCTCGACGTCCATCTTCCCCACGGCCGGCGGCGTCCTCCTCCTCACCTCCGTGTCGCCAGCGCGTTGAGAGACGGGGATAACAAGGTGCTTACGGGGCGGGCGGCGTGGATGTCGACCCGTCGGTAGTGGCGCGAGGAGCGGCCGCATCGACGGCGCGCGGTGCGTCGGTCGCAGCACGCGGGCGGCGGCATCAGCGGCGCGCGGGTCGGCGTCGGCATTGATGGCGCTGGTACTCGAAGGCTGCAGCGGTACGGTGGAGAATAAATAAACAGATAAAGCTAAATGGCAGGAGTTCCGTTCCGTCCGATAGATCGGACGTTCTAGGATTAGCATTACCGTAAAAGTTATTTCTCAGAAAGTGCTATATCCAAAGTGAGAGCCCAAAATGAGATGCTACATACTCCGGCAATTTCTGGTGGAGTTAGAGCAACTCCAACAGATCTCCTTTTCTCTTTCTCTTTATTTTTACTATAGAGAAATCCCCTTTCAGATTTTCAATATATTGGGAAGATGGTCTCCAGCAGATCCCCTTTCTTATTTACCTTTCCCTTTCCCTAATACATAGGGTCCACATGTCATTGAGCTCATATATTTTCTTTCTTCCCCTTCTCTCCGTAGCGGGCGGCGGCGAGGCGGCACACAGCCGTCTGGCCCGAGGCTTGGGTGGCGGGCGGGTGACCGGCGACAAGGAGGTGTGGAGCCATACGGTCAGCAGCGCGGAGGCGCGCCGGCCGGCGACGAGGCATCGCGACGGCCGACCGCGAGCGGCGCGTCGAGGCGTGCGGCTCGCCAGCGTGCAAGCGACCGGCGACGAGGCAGCACGGGGCGCCGACACGCGTCGTGGCATATGGCTCGAGGGCGGCCGAACGCGCGGCAGCTGGCGGCCGGCACGGGCGGCGTACGGGCGACCGATGGCGCGGCTCGCGGGCGGCCAAGACAACGCCACCTGCCCTGTTGCTGCTTGCCCCCTGCAGCAAGTCGAGAGGCAGCGCCGGCAAGAAGCCCCACACGCAAGGTGCTAGCCTGCTTGCCATTTGCCGATTGACGCAACACAAGCAAGCTGTTTTTCAAGTTTTGGTTCGTGTTGCGTGCAGATTACCGAAATTTGTCGATTTGATTGCCATGGCAGGGATTGAATCGGGGTGGTGCCAGGCCCAGGCAGCGCGTCGGCGAGGCCTGCTGCAGCACGGCGCCGAGCAGCGCGACGGGTCGGAGCGGCTCAACGGTGCACGGGCAGACTCGAGGACGCTCGGCATGCGCGGCTCGCCGGCGGCCACGCTCGGGGTGCAGCCGGCGAGGCAACGCGCGGCAGGCGCGAGCGGCGAGGTGGCGCCCGTCCGATGGGTGGTGGAGGCGGCGCCCGGCGAGCGGCGCACGGCTGGTACGGCGAGGCGGCACGGGCGCGCAGGCGGCGGCGCGGGCAGGAGCGTGAGCGGCGGCGTGTTAGGGCAGGCAGAGCGTGCCCGGGAAGGAGAAAAAGATGGAAAGGGGATTGAAAAAAAGTGGATGATGATTGAGAAAAGAAAGGGGAGAGGGAGGAGGATAAAGGGGATTGAGAAAAAATAAAAGGAAAGGGGATTGTGAAAGGGGATCTGTTGGAGCAAGGATTTTACCTCTCAATCTCTTTTATTTTGAAATATAGGGAAAGGGAATTGTTTTTGTCAATATGTTGGAGTTGCTTTTAGGTACATCACCACGCACGGCCCTGGCAGCTGGAGCTCAGTCCCGAGACAAGCAGGTGCGTGCTTCTCCCTGTTCCTCTGCCTGGCGAAATCGTTTGGTCCTTTAAGGGAAAACCGTTCAGACACGGATTCATATGCAGGCCCGGTCCTGAGATTTTTGAGGCCCGGGGCGAAGCTAAAATGAGAGGCCCTTTAATAATAACAATAATACAATCATTAATACTGAAATGGGTCAAAAGCAATATTTATACCAAATAATTTGTATATTTTATCTTAAAAAATTCTAGCATTTGTTGATGTCTAACAATTTCTTCTCAATGCGGGCGGAGCTCGGAGCTTAGGGCGGCGGCGCTCGGCCGGCCTTCGTTTTGGCGGACACGGCGTCGGCGCGGCGGTTTGGCGCGAGGAGAGGGGCGGGAGAGATGAGGCATGCTTGATTCGAAGGTTTGGCGAGGGGGCCGCGCTCGTCATAGCTCGCGAGCGGAAGGGGGAATATGGCGAGGCAGATAATGAGCCTCTACACTAGCGAGACTGTTGGAAGGAGCTTTTTGATGTGTTTTTTTTAGTTGCTCTAACGTAGCTAGTATAGCTAGATGGGCGCGCGCAGGATGAGCATGTGAATCATATCGCTCTGTCTAATGACTTTCTGTACAGAATCAAGTAAATTTCAAAATAGCATTAGTACAAAATTTCTGCAATCTCGTGCTCTGAGACTGCACACATTTATAACATGTACACCAGTCGTGGTCTTGACATCGGCCCTGTTTAGTTCCAAAAAGACAACTCCCAAATTCAATATGCAAAAAGAAGGTTCTTCATCACATCAAAATATCATAACATGTATGGAGTACTAAATGTTGATGAAATCAAAAACTAATTGCACAGTTTTGTTCTACTCTACGAGACAAACATTTCGAGCCTAATTAATTAATTTTTGGACAATTTTTCGTACATACAAACGAAATGCTACAGTAGCGCAATGATTACGATGTGATAGATTCACCCACCAATTTCAAAATCTAAACACGGCCATCGATTGGAACGATCATGCAGCTAGTGGCATGCTCTGACGTGACATTTCCATGATACCAAGCACGTTGAAACAGTGACAGAATTCAGGAAATAAGTTGTCAGGACCCTACGCACCGGCGCTGTTGGGCTGTTCCAGCCCTTATCGTGCACTGTGCACAGCATGCCGATACACACATCACTGAAATTTTCTCTGTAGAGACCTGATCGCTACAGGGTTGTTATTTTCTGAGGAGGTCACACTCTGACATTAACAAGCGTGAACAGTGCGTGTCCAACCTCTACGTCCGAGATTGCACGAATTAAGGTGCTTATTAGATTGCGTGCTGGACGTCTCACCCAGAATAATTCTGTGCCTTTAGTTGTGCTGCTACAAATAAATACTATACCAGTATACTTTTGAGCTCAAAATCAAGTAGGTGCTGATCGCCACCACACGTCGCTTTTGCATCCATCTGTCCCTTAGACAAGCAAGCATGGTGTGGTAGTTGGCTCTCTAACCTCTCAACTCAAATTTAAATAACCTCTAAAGTCCAAAGTCCAAATAGGTTTCATACTCTTCTACAGGACCAACTGTCTTTCTTTAAAAGAAATGTTTTGTTTTCGCTTGCAAGTGCGAGACACCGATTCAATTCAGAGGTGTGCGCCAAAGCGCAAATGAAACAAAAATAATTTCGCCAAAGAAAGTGTATTGGGAGGGAACCAAGCCAACAAGTACCTTACTCGAGTGCACGCATTGGATCGTCAGTCTATTTTAATCAGAGCAACAGCTGCCGCTAATCATTCGATGTCTCCTGTCTCCTCATCCTTTTCCTTGCAAGAATCAAGGGAGCCAGCCACAAAGCTGGCCAGAGGAAGCAACAAAAATAGCACAGGTCGCAGTAGTATTTTTCTTGCCTCGTGGGCCGGTTTACAGAACCTTTTAGACTGCTCGTTCTTCTAATAACCCCGGCCACCAACCTGATTCTAATCTAAGTTCAGAAGAATTTAGCAAAATTCGCTCGTGTTAGTAAACTAACAGCAGGGATTCCCATGGGTTTCCAGTTCCAATATGACAGACACGTACGCATCAACGACGTGCAATCATGGGCAGGGCCGATTGGACGCCAAACTGCTAATGTACATCAACTTCAACTACACCTAAAATATCCTCTTAAAAGAGATGATGCTTGGCTTGTTGGTACTAATGAACACTGTCAGATCATACCCTGTGTCGTTTTAAATCTATCCTGATCGAGCCCATCGGCGATTTTTTTTTAAAAAAAATGTCAGGGCAGCGCGTTTTGTTTAGCAGTTGGAGGAATCGGCGACGAAGAATCAGGCTACTAGGTGAGTAGAGTACACGCCCCCATGTCGTGTTCCCTGTCGT
>OAMR01000231.1:1016778-1029025 GCA_900205405.1 Echinochloa crus-galli | reverse complement strand
GGAGTTATACTTACTAAAGATAACCTTGCCAAGCGTAATTGGAATGGTAGTAAAAAATACCGTTTCTATCTATCTGTTGTCTCTGTACGGCGACTGGCGACGGGCAGTCGCAATTACTAAATTACCCATGTCTATACTATATACCACTCAAGAGTTGTATTGAGTACTGTAAAAGAGCTGGATCCAGAAGGAACCTTTTAGACCGCTCGTACTTCTAATCTTCTCTAAGACTCTAATAACCCCCCAACCCGATTCTATCTTTTTGAGGTCTGGTATGCATGCACTACTATATATAAGTTCAGAAGAAGTTAGCAAAATTCGCTCGTGTTTGTAAACCAGCAGCAGGGATTCGCATTGGTTTCCAGTTCCAATATGACAGACACGTACGCATCAACGACGTGCAATCATGGGCAGGGCCGATTGGACGCCAAACTGCTAATGTACATCAACTTCAACTACACCTAAAATATCCTCTTAAAAGAGATGATGCTTGGCTTGTTGGTACTAATGAACACTGTCAGATCATACCCTGTGTCGTTTTAAATCTATCCTGATCGAGCCCATCGGCGATTTTTTTTTAAAAAAAATGTCAGGGCAGCGCGTTTTGTTTAGCAGTTGGAGGAATCGCCCCCATGTCGTGTTCCCTGTCGTGTGTCGTCAATTAACCCTCTCCCTGCCGGTCTTAAGAACTATCTAAGCATCGGTTAGTTGGCGGCTAATCGACCCACACGGTACGGTTCGAATTGTTCTGCGAAACCCTGGCCTGACAGCAACATGCAGTGTGTCGACATGGTCTGCGTCTCTGCTCTACTGCCGCCGGTACATCGGGCATGCATGCTAGGGCATGCAGAGTACACGAAGGTGAGGGAGCTCGTGTGTAGCTAGCTGCTGTTTGAGCTGTCACTAGGGTCTGAATTCTGGACATGCATGCATGGTGCTCACTGCTCAGTGCTCACTTAGAACTTGTGCTCCTCCTCCATTCTGTAGCTGGCCATCGGTTTGGACTTTGGAGACAAAACAGTGTGCGGTCGAGCACACTGGACCGTGTTTACCAGTTACTACTCTGCCAGCTGATCCTAGTCTAGCTTGCTGCGCCTTCGTCTATCCATTCAAGTCGGAACGTCAGATTTGAAGCATTTTGCATGTGTTCTTCCATATGGCAGGACCACGCTTGTTATTAGGCGTTAAATTCAAGGCATCAAGCCAAAGTTTGTCCTACACGACGCCAAAATCTGGCAAGTACGTGCTAAATTTAAGGCATGCAAATCAGTGCATGCTTAATCTGCGAGCAAGCCAAAATTTTGGCCAGCTTATTTACCCCAAATTGCTACATATTTTTTTCATGGACTTTCTCAAGCTTTTTTATTTTTTTTTCACTTTTCACACTTCTTTGATCTCAGCAGTCGACTGAAAAGATGCCTAACTTACAACAAAATTAAAATACCTTATACAATATTCTTGATGGTTTTCTCATTAGATGAATAGAACCAATTCCGCCGTGGGATGTCCAATATAAAACAAAACCTAACTCTAGCACTACTGCCCCGGGGTGGGCTCTCGTAAGAGCACCTCCAAGAGGCTATCTAAAATACTCTCTAAATCATCATTTGGAGAAGCATTTGAGCAAAAATTATTTTATATATCTTTATACTTTTCAACAGTTTTTCTATATATTGTGCAAAGTCTAGAGAGTCATCTCGCCTTCCATCTTTGGCTAGCGAGAAATCCGGAATAGAGGATATCTATATTTGGATATCCAATTGAAGAGGCTGTTGAAGGGTATTTTTTTTTACCAAAATCTCTATTTCTGTAAGTTAGAAAACATATAAAGAGTCTCTTGAAGATGCTCTAATATGTGTTCCTATTTATTGATAAGCTTTTTGGTTTTCATGACCAATTGCAGCTAGTGCTTGCCAAAAAAACTTTTGTAACTAATCCTATAGGGGATTTTGGTATGTTATTAGGAATTTTAGGTTTTTTGTATAAGAGGTAGTTTAGAGTTTTGAGATTTATTCAAGATCCCTAAATTATAGAAAAACCAAATGTCTTGTATAGTTTTCGATGGTTTCTCATATTACGAAGTGAATAAATTTTGCCGTGGGATATCCAACTATAAAATAAATCCTAGCTCCATCACTACTGCTTCAGTGTGGACTCTCACAATATTAGGGTTTCGGGTTGGAAGGGTTTTCTTCGTAAGTGATTGCGATCTAAGAGTTAAGCTACCAACAGAAGGCCAGCATGGTGAAGGTAGTAGTAGGTGTGGGGAACCCAAGGTAAAAAACAACTCCAACATCCACTCCAAATATGTATATATTCCAAACTTAGAGGTAGGGGTTATAAAACAAATTCTAAGTCTCTCTACTTCAGCTCCAAATGAAGGCCTCATTTGGCAGAGCCCCCAGACTGATTCTCAGATGAATCCAGAAGGAGCTCTGCCAAACAATTTTTCACAGGAAAGTGATTCTTTACTTATTCTATAAATTGATTCTCTAAAATGAACTAAGAGGCTGGGAATTTAAAAAAAAGTAGCTTCTTTTGATTCCATGAACTGATTCTCCATCCTGATTTTGACAACTAATGCTAGAGAATCACTTTCAGCCACATAATCACTTCTCTCAAAGAATCAACACCCATAGAGAATTAGAATCAGATGGAGTTGTACGAAACAGGCTCGAAGAGTCCTCTAAATCTCCTCCCACACCCCAAGCCTCGCAGTAAGTCTGGCAGTCTCATTGCACTTGGTGGGTGCGCTGGTCTACCATCTCCCCATGTGGGAGACTGGACGTCACACGTGTCAAAAAAAAAGTCTGGCAGTCTCTTGGGAGGCTTGTATCCTAAAAATAAACACTAGCAGGTAGACCAACTAAAAATAGAAAGTTGTTTAAAGGATATTGCTAGAGTTAAGTAAATAAAAAAATCAAACCTCTTAAAAATAGAGGCAGAGCCTACTTTAAAAAAAAAGAAGAGGGCTTGTTTAAATGATATTTTCAGAGTTGCTCTAAGGTGGTAGTGATGCTGTTGGCTGATTGCGTCAATTGAAGACGGCGGGTGGACTAAGATAGAAAAGCTACATTAATACGAGAAGGTTAGTGGCAACTAGGGGAAGATGTTGAGCCAACTCTCATTATACTAACGAGCAAAAACTCTTGCTCGGCTCGTTAGGAATATGCACTGAGCCGGACCGAGTCGAGCTGAGCCGGTTGCGATCCGAGCGAGCTAACGAATTTCGAGCATTTTGTCCAGCCCTAGTGGCAACGAACTTTGGTGATTGTCTCATAGGACAATGGAGAAGAGGGCAGAGTAGAGCGACATAACCATGGATGATGAGCTCGGAAGGAATAAACTTAACTATTTGGAGAAGATGGCCATGAGAAAAAAAAAAGATATGAGCCCTTAGGATTGACTGTCAAAAAAATTGAGTGCGCTGTATAGATTGCCGACAATGCGGAAGCAGCACGGGCAGTGTCCATCTGAATATTAGCATATTAGCGTATTAGCATCTCTTTTTGTTTTTCCTTTTGTTCCGAGAAACTATAGGAGTCCATATCACGATTTGCAAATTGCAACACATGAACGCGCTTGCTACTGAGCTCTCTGTCTGCAACCGGGCAGCACAGGGGTACCAATCAATTGGCAACCGACGCCGAGGATTAGCGACGCCAAGCTAGAAAAATCACTCCGGCGTGGATTCGCTTCATCCATGACGTTTTGGCGTTTATCACGCACCTACACCTACTGAAGACATGCTTCGCCGCAGCCTCGACAAGCTTCCAACTCCGGCGCGGCGGGACCTCGCAGCCGACGACGGTGCAGCCCGGCGCGGCGGCGGCGGCGGCACCGCCGGTGCGGTCGACGAGGGTCTGGAACAGCGGGTGGCCCACGAGCTCCTCGGCGATGAGGTACCGGCGGCGCGACTTGCCGACGTAGACCGGGTGCAGGCCCTTGGGCACCTCGTCCGCGCCGTGGAACGACGCGCCGCGCGCGACGCCGGCCGCGCCGTGGGAGGCGCCGCCGCCGCCGCAGTGGCCGTGCCCGTCCTCGCCCGGCGACGGCGCGCGGCAGATGCGGCTGGAGGAGGAGTGCCACCTCCGGATCATGCACCGCAGCTTGCTCAGCCCGCCCTTCGCCATTTGCCTCTGCTGCTGCTGCGCCGAGCCTCCGACCAACGAGACGATTCAACAAAAGAAGTAGATGCCTAGATGGAGAATGCTGGAGTTTTAGAGGTGGAGAGGGTGGGAGGGAACTGAGCAATGGGGAGAAGGTGATGGTTGCGAAGGCAGGGGAGGCAGGCGACGGGGGAGTGCTTATATAACAGTGGCCACCGGACGGGGTCGCCGGGGGGTAAAGCTGGGCAGCATCTTAGCTGTGGCTGCTGTCGTGACCGGAGCAGCTGGGTTGTAGCCTGCCTTCAAGCTGCGTGCATGCTTTCGTCTTCTCCCCTGCTTCGTCCGCCATCCAGGGGGAGCAGAGGAATGTACGTGGACTAGATCCTCGTGCCACCAAGCAACAGCCATTTTGTAAAACATTAAGTTTTGCTACAAATATTTTGTTTAGAAAAGGCCACGCAGACACTCATAATTACGCATACTCATCCTTTTGCGTACAGAATATACGTAATTCCTAGTCCTACCCCTATAAGTACCTTCGATATAAGTTCCTTCGAAAGTCTAGACCAGCATATCCGATCTTGAGATTCATAAAGTCAGACAACTCCTGCTGAACGGAAATGTCGCCCAGCACTAAAATAATAGTGTCGGTTAAATTATAAAATAAATTTAGAAAAAATGTGATACCCTTACCGAGTCGATGACTCAAACACGATGGACATAGTCGTGACTTACTCAAACCCAACCCGAATGGACATATTCCAGAAAAGAAAACTTTAGCAGCTGGCCTACGATCAATTTGCTTACTACAAATGTACTCCACAGAAAGGGTTCATTGTTAAAAGACCATTATTAAATAAAATATAAAATAACCATATGCATCTGTGTACAAATTACCTAACTTTAAAATTTAAAATAACTGTTCCTTCAAAAAAAATTAAAATAACTCCCAAAATACTACTATATTCTAAAATTTCTTTGTTTTGTGTCTGTTAAGAAAAAAGAAATGAATGTACACATCCATAATATTTTTCTTCTTGTAGAATACATATATGTTGGAACCCGGAAACCTTACAGCTGCCTCTATCTCTCAGCTCACGACACGAACGCGAGGTAGAAGAATAATGGTAGCCGGAGCACACAAGAATTTTCGGCGACGAACGCCGCGGCGCACACACGCCTGTATCTTGGCTACATTAATCCCAAAAGCTCAGACTGAAACAATGGATTACATGGTATTTTATAGACCTAAGCTCAGCAGCTTTCACGCGCACGTACGCGTGAGCTCCTCGCGACCCGGCTTCGCCTTGTACGTGAGCCGCATACTCCAACGCACGAACTGCCGTCCTCCGAGCTATCCGCGAGCCATGCCCAACGACCTCCACTCCTGTCGCCGCTAACACCAACTGAATCCAACCCAGACCGTGCAGCTCACCTGCACTCATCCCCTACGTACATGCATGGACACACTATGTACACAGATGAACGCCAAAGACCAACGTGAACACATCACGTTCCTATCTAGTCAAGATTAGTGCCAACAATATATAGGTACTCCCTCCATATATAATTTAGATGTCATTTTGGACAATGACACGATCTCTAAATCGTAACTTTGACTTCTTATTTTTACAAGAATATTTATTAAAAAAAGTAATATGGTTTTCACATTTCCACACTCAATGACTTAAAAGTTATTCGTGATTTATATTCTCAATGTTTGACTAAAACCTTGTCCAAAATGACAGCTAAATCCTATATGGAGGGAGTATGCATGAGACGATGAGCATATCAATTTTCGTTCTAAATATATAACTTAAGCTAAGATTTTCAACTGAATACATGTCAAACACATATAAAGTTAGACTATCAATAGGGAACAAAAAAACATATATAGTAATTAGTATTTAAAGTCTATCACAACTGGTTGAAAATTACAAAGTGTTTAATGAATATTGTGAGAGCCAAAAAAGCAATTAAAATTACTCGTGGACTCCAAATCTGTCCATAAATATTTAACACTTATTTCTTCTAAATTATTATCGATTGTTGGCTTGTTCTTACAATGTTTGACAATTCATCTTATTAAAAATTTAGACCAAATATATAAAAAAATCATAATAGTCAGATGTTATAAGAAAAAGTTAACCACGAATAGTAACATGGAAGGGAGATAATAGACTCAGTCTTTGCACAATTATATAGACTAGAAACTAGATAATCATGCTAGATGAGTTTTGTAGGGATGAAACTTCTCTCACGCTATGGAACTCTCACTTCTCTCTTCTCTACTATATCAGTAAATTAATGTTATGAAACTCTTCGTAAAACGCGACTGAGACTAGCACATGTTAGTGGACTGAAAAATTAACGAGATGAAAACTAGTCTACCTCAATTCAATAATCAGGCATCAAAAGCCTTTGGACGGTTTCGCTGCTTCAATAGGGTGAACCAGGTTAGTACAGTGTTATCGTGGGAGCTGGCTACAGCCTACAGGTAGCTGGAGGGCTTAAAACTGTGTGCTCAACTACTGGTTCACTCGCCGGCGCAAAAGGAGCCGTGAAAGAGAGCACCAGCGGGCTGTAGCCCTCTCCGGTGGTGACCCCGCCGGCGACCGCCGCGCCGGCCAGTGGCATGGGACGTTGTAACATCATCTTTGGCCTGGTATGCAATTGCCTGTCTACCTTCGCTGCGCCATATGCATGAACACGACTGCTTCTCTGCAATCTGCAGAAGGACGACGACGACTTGTAGGCCGGCTCGACGTCGAGCTGTAGGAACAGAGGCACACAACAAATGCGACCGACTGAGGCACGCAACGTTAATTTGCTACTAGGAGCTTAGCCTGTGCGAGCTGTATCAGAGAGTGGTACTGGTAGGTGGGTGCTGCAAAACGCCATCGATCAGCTGGACCACTCCGGTATCGTCCTCCACTGGGTACAAAAATTGACTGCTCCAGTCGATATCATACAGCAGGAGAAAAATAAGTGCTACTGAAGAAAGGGGATTGATCGAGGTTTGGGCGTTTGGCTGCCGAATGGAAGACAAGTAGTTGCAAAAAAAAGGACGACCCGTTCAGTTATGACTTTTAAGAACATCTCGTTTTTGAATTGGTATTTCTAATAATATAATGCGCAATCAAGTCACTGTGAATGCAAGATGGAACTTACTGTACAACTGTTAGATAATTACCGCTTATATGGTGCCACGTCAAGATGGAGCTTTTCCGTCTTTACAAATCGCAATTATTTGGATATTAGGATAGATGAAAATGGAGCTTCCGAAGTTCTAATATTTGCTAGGTAGTGCCAAATACTCTGAAGTCTAAATCACAAATTGCAAATTGGAAGATCAATTTAATTTCAATGTCACTAGACACGCTGCATCCTCGGACATATGAGTGTCACTGGGAGCAATAATCACGAGAATAGTATATGGGTAGCTGTTCCTAACAAAGAAAAAAATATGCACAACAGTATCACTCGGAAAATGACCTAGGCAGAGCAAACAAATAAATTGGAGATGTCTATTTGGGTTCAACTTGGATCCAATAATTTATCTCTAATGGGCTGATAATGTTCGAATTTCTAAAGCAGTTAATTGTAAAGAGGCTATAATCTCGTTTTTTAATTCTAAGGCCGATCCAATGCTCAATCAAGTCAGTGTGCACGGTTATTAAACTTTATTTACAACCACAAATATATCTCCAGAGACACACTGCTAAGTAGCCGTTGAAAGTATTTACTTGTTGCTACCAAGATACAAACTCTGATGCTTGAAGTTGTGTGCCCTTAGGCCATGTACATTGGTTAGACAACTACTGTTTATATGGTGCTATGTCAAGATGTAGCTTTTTTCGTCTTTACAAATCACAATTATTTGGATGTTAGGAGAGATGAAATGGAGTTTCCTAATCCCTAGGTAGTACCAACTACTCCGAAGTCTAAATCACAGGATGCAAATTGGAAGGTCAATTTCAATGTCACTACACGCTGCATTTTCGAACATATGGGTGTCACTATGGAAGCAATAATCATGAGAATGCTATGTAGGTAGCTGTTCTCAATAAAGAAAAATATGCACAGCGGTACACCCAGAAAATGATTTAGGCAGATAAATTGGAAATTTGTTGGGCTCAAATTGGATCCAATATTTTATCTCTAATGGGTGTACAAATAAATTTCTAAAGCAGTTAATTGTAAAGAGGGTATACATGGAGGGGAAGAAGTCCATTTTTGACTATTGAATTATTTTCCAAGTCTGGTATTAGCCATTGAACTTCAAAACCGGCTGTTTTTTACCATTAAACTATGAAAATCAGACAACTTTAGCGCTCTAGCTGGTTTCAGAGGTGGTTTTGACAATATATGAATTTTATAAGAATAATAAAATATGATTTAATGTCTAGAAATACATAACTAATTCATTTAAAATTTAGAAACATGAAACCAGCACCAACTTTTTTCTAAAAATATAGCCAATCTATTGGTACACTATTTAGAATTATTTGGATCTTATTTATTTATTTTTAAAACACTACCAAAAGGAAAAATAAGATCAAATACATTTAAATACCTTATTAATAGATATATTATATTTTTAAAAAATTGGCGTCAGTTTTATATTTTTCTGATTTAAAATGAATTAGTTATGCATTTTTTGGTATTAAACCAAAATTTATTTTTTTAAAAAAAATACATATATTGGCAAAATCACCTTTGAAACTAACTAGAGGGTCAAAGTTGTCTAGTTTTGATAGTTGGATGGTAAAAAATACCCGGTTTTGAAGTTCGATGCCAAAACCAGACTTCAGCAATAGTTGGATGGTTAAAAACGGACTTCTTCCACATGAAGGTCATAAAATAGATGAATTAGAAAAGCTGCACTAGAATACTGGCCCCCCATAATCTTTCCTTTTGGACATAGATCACCTTTTAAATCAAAAGAAAAAAAATCGGCAAGTTCAACTGCAAGAGTGGTTGAGATAATGAGAACGGCGATAGAAAATGCTAGGAAGCCAAGCCTTGATACTACATGCATCCCACGCAATTATCATTCTGGCCTTCTGGGTGCCAGCGGTTGTCACTGGTGCAAACTTTAATCTACATCACAGCAAAGAATATACAAACGCAATTTATGCAATGCATACGGTGTACTCCTAGGAGTATTATAGTTCAAAGAAGCATACACAAACAAAAAACAGAGCTCCCCTCTAGGTCTTCAAAATTTCAAAGATAATGCAAGGCCAAATTCTATTCATTTCTGATTGATCAACACAAACAAATTAGATTACTGATGGTGACACACATGTGATTGGGGGTTGGGCGAGCGTCCCCATCGCCGGCGAACTCTTTCCCAATGGCCTTGTTTATTCAGATCTCGGCGAGATACCCTGATGCAGTGATGCTTAATCGCATTGGCTTGGAGTAATCAGATGGGTTAGGTTTACAGGTTTCGGCAAAGATACTCTGTTTGATACGCCGGAGCTTCAGGATTTGCTCCGGATGCGCTCTGCCTTGTTCTGTAGCTAGCGTGGATCGGTGTAGGGCGATCGTGGGAATCCCTCGGAGATTTCTGCCCTTGTGGCAATGAGTGATCTCGGTCGGCTGATTCTGTGCTGCCCAATGATTCTTCATCTTCGTCTCTGTTTTCAGTTAGGTAAGCAGTTCCAATAACATGCCACATGCATTTCGATGTTCAAACCTTACCAACAATTAGTCTCATGCAATGTAATTTCTTTTAAAAAGATATTATTGGAGTGACATTTAAAGTACTTTCTTATGATTCTGATTCTTCTTATTCAGTTAGTTTTTTACAATTTGGTACAGAATCGTGCAATTTTTGTATGGCACAATACTGCAGTACCTGTCACTACAATACATCCTTACAAAATTTCTGCAATTTAACTTGGCTCTCAGGCTAAACATGCATGTATAAAACGCAGACCTGTTGGGCGACCGACCGGACTGGAGCTTGATAGGAACGATCAGCCAGCATGTTCTGACGTGACATTTCCATGATACTCCACGTGAAACAGCGACTGAATTCAGAAAATGTTTTCCAGGAGCTCACAAATAAATTCACACCGTGTCCAGCCCTTACGGTGCGTTATATTGCCGTGCAGATACACATCTCACCGATTCTTTGTAGTGTTCTGAAATCGCTTCGCTACGGCTGTGAATATAATCTGTGATGAGCTGAAACAGTCCTTCTCTGAACTTAAAAACCAGCATAAACAACAATGCCTCTGTCGTCGTCAGCAAGTCTGCGTCCGAGATTGCACCAATTAAGGTGCTTAGATTGCGTGTTCCAGCTTGCACGTCGTGTCTATCTCCGGAATGATTTTTGGGCCTTTAATTGTACTAGTACTAAATATTCATGTTAGTACGTTTGTACACACAACAATTTTGTAGGTGTTTTGATCGATATTGTGCTTCGCTTTTGCATCCATCTGTCCCTGGGTCTCTGCATTGTAGTAGTTGGTTCTCAAACCTCCAACAAACTCAAATTTAAATAAGTTCTGAAGTCTAGAAGTTCAAAAGTCCAACTATATTTCGCATTCTTTCCAGGACCAACTGCCTTTTATATTTATTGTTACTATTTTCCTGGACAAGTGCGAGACATCGATACAATTCAGAGGGATATACGTGTGTCAAGGAGCAAATAAAATAGAGCGGCTAGGCACACAGTGCCTTACTCGAATGCACACATCGTTAGGCTACTTTAATCAAGGCAACTACTGCTAATCATTTGATGTGTGCTCCTCTACTTTTGCTTGCAAGAATCAAGGGAACCGCCACAAGATTGGCCAAAAGAAGCAACAAAATGGTGCAATGTGTTACAGAGGCATCCAACAGTGCCCTTTTGGATTCTTCATTCCTCTAATCCTTTCGAACCCCACCCCAATTTTAAGATACTCCCTCTAGATTAAAATAAATGCCGTTTAGGACATCTAGCGCTCCATAAAGAAGTTTTGACCAATAATTTATATGGAAATATAGAATTTGAAAGAAACGTAATTCAATATTTTGAAAGCACTTTTCATGAATATAGTGAAATATATCTTAAATTGTCAATCCATGCACAATATAACTTTTTATATGTTGATATTAATGGCCAAAGTAAAAAAAATATTTGACCGACAGAAATCCTAAAATTCCATGCATGTATTTCAACAGGAGGGAGTAATCAACTTTGTCAAAGGTGTAAAATAATATGTTTGCATTGTCAACTGGAAGTAGGGAAGGGATCGATTTGGTTTCTAGTTAGCAATTTTGCAAGTGTGAGTGTGTGATTATGACCTTTAGGTTTTATAACTCGTGAGACGTACTCCATATGTTTCAGACTCAGTAGATATACTCTGTTTATTTTTGTGCCAATGGCACATTGATGTGCAACAGCGCACGTAAATGGTGGACAACCAAAGTCTTTTAGTGTGTTAAGTCTATACAGCGATCCGTCGCGCGCAGCGCCGAGTTCGTGACCCGTGCGCGCCGCTGCCATGCGCCGCCGCCGGCTGGGTTAGCGGCCCAGGGGTTGTTGGGGTCGGAGCTCATCAGCGGCCGTAGAAAAGGTGGACGAGGCGGCGGCGACGGTTGCCGTGCGGAGTGCCGGGCGGCAAGGGCGATGGGAAACCTCGATAGGTGGTGCCGGTGGCGGGGGTAGAGACGGTTGCGGCCCGGTGGATTAGCGTGGCGGCGACGGGGCGCGGCCGGAGCCGAGGGCAGAGGAGGCGGCGCCGGCGGGTTAACGTGATGGTGAGACGACCGAGGTCGCCGGAGCCGGACGGGGTTGCCGGAGGGGGAGAAGACGACGCGGCGGGTCACGCGCTTTCCTAAAGCGCCACCCGTGTGTTAACCCTGTCACTTCTAGTGTGATCTTTGTCAAACTAAATGATTTCAATTCAAAACGGATCAAAGTTTGTTTGACACGCTTGCCCGTCAATTCAATCTGCAATAACCTGCCGGTTTGGCAGTTTTCCATCTGCATCGACGCCGGGATACATTTTCGAAGCGAATCGTCTGCGTATTTTCACTTCACCCCGGCGTCTGGCATTTATAAATTTATTCTATCACAATTCTACCCTACTCAATACAAACCGACGCCGAATGAATTGATGCGCCGCAGCTCAGCAGCA
>OAMR01000231.1:980635-1003826 GCA_900205405.1 Echinochloa crus-galli | reverse complement strand
ACCGACATAAGTAATTTAGATGCTCATTTAGGGTTACTTTAGATTATTTTTTTAATAACAACAAAGGTTGGTAATTAGCTGCAAAATTAGGATGTTACATTTGACTATCTCTTCTAATAGCATAAGTTGGTAATTTAATTGAAGATTAAGAGTTACTTTAGATTATTTTTCATAATGGTTGAGGTATATAATTTAAATATAGATTTAAAATGTTACTTTCAGCTATTTTTATAATGGCAGGTGTCTGTAATTTTTTAAACAAAATATGATAGGTCTAGTGATTATAATTATTATAAGCTCATCTAATTGATATGGCTAGATATTTATAATTTTAGTGAGAATTTCTTTGATTTATTCATTTTTCTGAAGTATTTCATGATGACTAACATGGAAGTACTAAAAGGGATCTTCAGTTAGTCATGGTAAGATTAATAAAAAACCACAATAAAAGAAAATGCTGGGAAATTTTGATACACAAGGATGCAAGGCAGCACCATCCACCATTTGAACTCTGGGCGGCTGCCACTTATATTCAAATGTAAAACTAAGCTATCATAGCATCTTTAGCCAATTCTATGCAACTACGCAACTCTAAAAATCCAAATTTAATGATAATGCAGGAGAAACTCTAATGATTTCTTATTGATAAAATAAACAAACAAAACTAGATTACTGATATTGACAGACATGTGCTTGAGGGTTGGCTGGGCGTCCACATCTTCCCCTGGTCTTGTTAAAATTCAATGTTCCGCGAATACTTGCATTTATTTGCAGTAATGAAATGTGTTAGGTAACAGGTTTTATCGTTAAGTATGCCTATTTGATCAGCCGGGGCTAGGGGATTTGGTCCGGACGCGCTCTGCGTTGTTCTGTAGATACAGTATCATCAGTACAGGATGATCACGCGAATCGTTCGGAGATCTCTCCCATTGTGGCCATGAGTGATCTCCATCGGCGGATTCTCTGTAATGATTTGATAATTTTTATAGGACGATCCATACGGCAACACCTCTCACAACACAATTCTTACAAATTTCCTGCAATTTAGTACGGTGCTCTCAGTCTGCACATTTGTAATAGGTAAACACCAGTTGGGCGCCGGACTAGTCCGAATTAAGACTGATTGAAACGATCATGCAGCATGCTCTGACGTGACATTTCCATGATCCTCCACGTGAAACAGTGACTGAATTCAGAAAATGTTTTCCATGAACTTGCAAAAATTGTAGTCACTACTGTTCCAGCCCGTATGGACCGTATGGTGCACTGCACATGAGACGTCTCGCCGAAATTTCTCTGTAGCGTGCTCTAACAATTGCTACAGCTGTGTTGAGCTGAAACAGCAGTCCCAGTCCCTCTCTGAAAATTAACGATCATAAACACAACGATGGACACATCTGTCTGTCCAACGTCGTTAGTCGGTCTGCGTCCGAGCTAGATTGTACCAATTAAGGTGCTTAGATTGCATGTTGCAGGTCCTGTCAATCTCCTGAATCATTAGGGGCCTTTAATTGTACTAGTAATGCATACTAATATTAGTAAATTTTAACATACAATTTTGTCCCAGTATGCAGGTGCTGATCAACTGTGCTTCGCCTTTGCATCAATCTGTCCTTAGACTTGCATGTATGCTAGTAGTTGGCTCTCTAACCACCGGACCCAAATTTAAAGTCCAAAGTCCAAATAGATTTCATATCCTTTTCAGGGACCAACTGCCTTTTATTTTTATTTTGTTGTTTCTGCAAAGACAAGTGCGGGACACCGATACAATTCACAGGTGTATGTCAAGTGCATATAAAATAGAGGGATGCAATGCACACAGTACGACCTTACTCGAAGGCACGCATGACGCATCAGTCTATTTTAATAAGAGCAACTACTGCTAATCATTTGATGTCTCCTTTGATTTTGCTTGCAAGAATCAAGGGAGCCAACCACAAGATTGGCCAAAGGAAGCAACAAAGCCAAAAGGGCACCACTCCATTTGCCTTACTGTGTGGCCATCTTCCATTCTTCTTGTATATCTTCTCCCCTCTGCCCAATGATTTACAGAGGCATCCAACAGTGCCCTTTTTAGGTTCTTCTCTCTAACTTCCTACCCAAATTTTGAATTGTATCCCGGAGGTCCACACACTAATCTAAGTCTATGACTTGGAAGGGTGGTTCAAGATAATTAAGTTGGTCTAGTTTGAAATATTAGGTCATGCTTGTCAAGTAGCATTAGGGATTTGCTCTGGTCTCTCCAATTCACATAAAGACAGGCATCAACGTTGCAATCATGGGAGGAGGGTCGATCAGGTACCAAAACTAATGCCTCAACTACACCCAATTTTTTAAAAGAGCAATGATGCTGCACTCTTTAAATAAACAGTGCAATGCATACTTATATCGTTTTAAAAATCCATCTTGAGCACATCGGTGATTAAAATGCTCAGGGCTGTAGGTTAGAGGGCAGCGCGTTTTTTGAGCACTAGAAGGGATCGGCGACGAATCAAGCTTAGCAGAGTACACGCCCCCATGTCGTGTTCCATATCGTTACAAACTGGTTAAGCATGGATTAGATGGAGACAGCAAAGAGGTCCAAACTCCAAAGTGTTGAGCGAAACCCTGGCCTGACAGCAACATGTGTCTGATTTTGTAATGAAACACGCAGCTTTCAGAGGGGCTCCCTTCTGGTGGTAGGGCCCCAGGTCGAGTCCGCCACACACACACCATTCGTCCATTTCAATTTCATTGCTGATGAGTAGGCTCATTTCAAGCTCATCATGCTAGGGTAGCAGCTGGCCATCGTCAGTCCACGACAATCAGTACAAGATTAATTTATTTTCTTGCAGAAATTTTGTTAAAAATATTTTGTGCTAATTTCGTTGAAAATTTTTGGTGCAACGTTTTGTTGGGAATGCTTCGATGCAAAAAAAACATTGGTAAATTTTGATTCAAAGCTTTCTCAACGACTTTCGATACAAAGTTTTGTCCTGAAATCCTATGCAAAATTTTTTTGAAAGTGTTTTTATGCAAAATTTTAGGCCTCGGCTTGCTCTAATGTCCTTGGAGTGTCGAAACTACAAAGACATAGGAGGAGCGTCTAATGCCAGCCCGCCGAACGACACTTGATAAATTCTTGTGCTGCACATAAAAGGGTGAAATATGCGGTCTGACTGAGTCTCCTTCTTCTCCCGTAAATCGTGCTCACGGTGTGTATTTATTTTACTTCTATCTAAATTGATATATACAGAGACCTTCCACGTATGTAAGGAAAAAAAAACAGAGGTTTTGCGGGGCGAAATCAAGCACAGAACACTGCACAACATATCGAAGCATTGAAATGGGAGATTTTTTTTTCCCTTCTCTCTGTTGCATTGCAATTTACAGTACATGGACGCATTTGTCCAGACTCCAGAGATTTTATTAGGCGGAGAACATTAAAAAATTGGAGCAACTAGATGCAATCGAATCGAATCAAAGGAAGCCGAAAGCGCAGCGTTCGCGAGCTGCACAGCAAGGTGATCAACAATGGTGTTCCCCTACTCTACTACACCTACTCAAAACACAGGAATCGCCGGAGACTCAACGATTTACCACCCTCCAGTTCCGGCGGGCCGGGCGCTGGGGCTCCCGGCAGTCAGCAGGCGTAGTACTCGACGAGCTCGTCGAGGGACTCCGGCGGCGGGTCGGCGTTCTCGAGCATCCAGAGCATGTGCTCAAACAGGACCACCTCGCAGCCGACGACGGTGCATCCCGGCGCGGCGGCGGCGCCGGCGGTGCGGTCGACGAGGGTCTGGAACAGCGGGTGGCCCACGAGCTCCTCGGCGATGAGGTACCGGCGGCGCGACTTGCCGACGTAGACCGGGTGCAGGCCCTTGGGCACCTCGTCCGCGCCGTGGAACGACGCGCCGCGCGCCACGCCGCCGCCGGCGGCAGCGGCGCTGCTGCTGCCGTCGTAGCCGTCCTCCCCGGGCGACGGCGCGCGCGCGATGCGGCTGGACGAGTGCCACCTCCTGATCATGCACCGCAGCTTGCTCAGCCCGCCCTTGGCCATCGCCGCCTCCTCCTCCTCCGGTGACGGCCGACGCGCACCAGACGCACGCGCAGTTCACGAACAGCAAGAGAGAGAAAGGCGGAAGTTTCAGAGAGAGCGAGGGAGAGAGCCAAGCTGGAGAGCGTTGAGGATGGAATGGAAGCTGGTGATGACTGGGAAGGGAAGAATGCAGGGGACGCGACGGCCCCCGAGGTGGTTTTATAATCGGGAAGCGTCGTGCCGAAGAGGGTATGGTAAGTGGGGCCCGCATGTCGGCGGGAGGAGCCGCTTAGCCGGCGCCAGAGCAGCGGCGGCCAGCCTTTCTCCCCTGCCCGCCCGGTTGCCCATGCCCGTCCGGCGTCCATCCGGTGGGCTGCGGGGAGCAGAGCAGCACGTCGTAGGCTGGATTCTTTCTGGCCCCGCTCCACTGGCCGTACTAATTGGACACGGGATTTTGGTCTGAATTTGGGAGGGTTTAACGTGCAATCGTCTCCGTACCCTGCGGCCAGAGTAGTGTAGTCTGGAACAACTGAGGCACCGTAACTCGTAATGATTTTATTACTCGGCTGTTTAATACTCATAGCCGAGTAGTATTAGTAAGCAACCTCGTAGCAATTGCTGGAGCTGGGCACAGCTAGCTACAGAGATCGCTAGCTCTCAAAGCTGTGAAAGGAAAGGATACTTCGTAGGTGGTCTCCCGCTCGGCCACACCAAATATCTTCGCCCTGCTGCATTGCATTGCATGCCCCCGTGTGGTCCGCGGCCCTGGCGTTGGCGCGTTGCCATTGCCATTGCCAATTGCCATATGATGCATGAACCTGCAGGGGGAGACAGCTGCTACTCTGCAGATCGATCCCTAGAGGCCGGGGCTCCCTCATCACGGAGCTGTCGTGACATAGCAAATGCGAGTATGCGAACGACTGGGAGGGACGTGCAGCTGAGGTGAGCTTTGGTTTGGTGTGCGAGCTGTATCCGAGAGTGGTACGGCTACTGGACTACTTGGCGCTGCAAAGCGACAAGGACCACTCTTGGTACTGCGGCTACGGCTCGGCCAGATGGACAGAAATTGACCGGGCCTGCAGAACGGCAAGACGAAATTGGGTCCTGTTGCTGTTGTTTACCGGTACCCTGGTGATGAGTCTGGTTGGAAGCCGAGTAAAATTTCAGAAGGCCCAATGGGGATAGTATTATGTCTTCCAAGATCGTCCGGGTCCCTGCCAGGCATTATTTCGACATGGTATAATCGTGAAGAGATTTAATGGACTTGCAGTAATGTTTGTTTCCTAGCTAAGTATCAATTACTCTGAAGTCGCAATCACACTTGGGCGGATGAAAATATCCTTATGTTATTCATCTGTGCATGTTCTCCAACATGTCTTGGGTATTTTCCCCTTTCCGTTTCTTTTTTTTTCCTGACTGAATGTTGCAATCCGGGCAAAAATTCGATGGCAGTATATACACCATAATCTTAACATACGGGTGTCTCTATTGAAGCAAGAAAGGTTTGGAAAGGTCCAAGGCCCTGTTTAGATCCCAAAAGTTACTCCCAATTACACTATATAAAAAGAAGATTTTCCATCACATCAAAATGTCATAACATGCATGAAGTACTAAATGTAGATGAAATCAAAAACTAATTGCACAGTTTTGTTGTACTCTGCGAGACGAACATTTTGAGCATAATTAATCAATTTTTGGACAATTTTTGCACATACAAACGAAATGCTACAGTAGCGCATGATTACGAAGTGACATCTTACTCCCAAATTCAACCTCCCAATTCTAACATCTAAATACCACCCAAGTCCAACCACAAGAGTGGTTGAGATGATGGTATTGATTAAAACTAAAATGCTGAGAACCTTGGTGCTACTACATGCATGCGACACAGCATTGCGGCTGTCAGTGAGGCAAACAGAAGTCTACACCTTATCAAATGATATAAACGTGATTTATATATTATTATTTACGGGCTTATATCATCTTAGTCAATTTTATTCTATAACAGCAGCATGTACCGTCCACACAAGAACAGAGCACTTAGCTATCTAGGTCACTGAAAAATATAAAGATAATGCAAGAGACATCCTATTCATTTCCGATTGATCAAACAGACAAAACTAGATTACTGATAGATAGTGACAGACATGTGCGGTGGAGTCGGGTGAGCAACTGAGCATCTCCACCAACAGTTCACTCATTGCCCTGCTCTTGTTAATTCAGATATCGGCGAGATGCCCTGACGCTTCATCGCATTGCTTGGGACTTGGGAGTACCAAAATGGGTTAGGTTCACATGTTTTGGCAAAGATACTCTGCTTGATCCACCGGAGCTAGAGGATTTGATCCGGATGCACTCTGCCTTGTTATGTAGCTAGTGTAGATTGGTGTGAGAAGAACGTGGGTGTCGCTCGAATATTTCTTCCGTTGTGGCAATGAGTGGGCTCAGGCATCACTCAATTCTGAAGGAGATCGAAGACAGAGGATAGGCTATGGCCCTGTTTAGTTCAAAAACTCTCCCTCCAAAATTCACTATTCACCCATCACATCAAATCTTTCTCCTCATGCATGGAGCACTAAATATAGGTAAATAAAAAAACTAATTGCATAGTTTTGATGTATACGACGAGACGAATCTTTTGAGCCTAGTTAGGTCATGGTAGGACATTGTTTACCACAAACAAACAAAAAGTGCTACAGTGATTTTTTCACCCCTTTTCATCCTTTTCCAAGAACTAAACACAGCCCATGGTTCCTTACTGATATACGGATTTATATAATCTTTATGCGTGGAAGTTGGAAGTCCAACGAGGACATGTTCTTACCAAGTTTCTGCAATTTTACGTGCTAAGTCTGCACATGTGCCTTTTTTCATGAAAGTGATCACCATCATGGCTTGGTGCATTTGGATGCTTCGAAATGAGCTAATCTTTGAAGGCATTCCACCTCGGCTGGCCTCTTGCCGAGAAAGATTTAAATCTGAATTTGCCTTAGTTATCCTAAGGGCAAAAGAATCGCTTAAAGTGCAGATGTCCCAATGGCTGGAGTCGATCATGTAACTTGTCTTATTTTCTTTGTCTCTTTTTTTTGTTTCGTGAGCTTTGTACTATGGTGTCTTTTCGCTTCTATATTTTAATATATATTCAGCAGAGGCTTGCCTCTCCTGTTTCATCAAAAAAAGTATGTACTATACCAGTTGGGTGTCCGACTGGATATATTGGACTCTGGGCCTGTTTAGTTCTCAAAAGTTTTCAAAAAGTTACTCCCAAATTCACTATGCAAAAATAAGATTCTCCATCACATCAAAATATCATAACATGCATGGAGTACTAATGAGTGAGCTCAGGCATCACTCAATTCTGAAGGATAGGGTAATGCTTCCTTACTGATACACGGATTCATATAATCTTTACGCGTGGAACTCCAACAAGGACATGTTCTTACCAAGTTTCTGCATTTTTACGTGCTCTAAGTCTGCACACGTATACAGTATGTATACCAGTTGGGTGCCCGACTGGATATATTGGACTTTGATTGGAACGATCATCTAGCATGCTCTGATTTGTCATTTCCATAATGCTCCACGTGAAACAGTGACTGAACGCAGAAAATGTTTTTCAGGAGCTTACAAAGTCACACTGTTCCTGATCTTATCGTGCACTGTGAATTGTTCTGTGGTGCCCTGATATCTCTCAGTGTTGATAGACCTGAAATCTGTGTTTTTTTAAGAGGAAGTCCCTCAGCTCACTCTGAATTTTACAAGCATGAGTAATGCAAATGCATGCATCTGTCCAACATCGTTGGTCAGTCTGCGTCCGAGATAGCACCAATTAAGGCGGTTAGATTGCGTATTGCACGCCGTGTCAGTCTCATTGATTTTGAAATGTACTACTGCTAAATACGAATATTAGTTCATTTGAACACACACACTTTAGTACTAGGTGCTGACAGGTGGTGCTTCGCTTTTGCATCCATCTGTCCTTAGACCAAGGAAGCATGGTGTGGTTGTTGGCTCTCTAACCACTCGACTCAAATTTGAATAAGCTCTAAACTCCAAAGTCCAAATAGATGTCATATTCTTTCGGAGGACCAAGACCAACCACCCCTTTCTTGCACTCGGAAGTGCGAGACACCGATACAATTCGTTCATAGGTGTTTAGTGCGTGCCATACAGTACCTTATTACTCGAATGCACGCATCGGTTTAGCTATTCTAATAGGAGCAACCACTGCTAATCATTTGATGTCTCCTTAGCATTGCTAGAATCGAGGGCGCAAAGCCACAAGATTATTGCAATTGGCCAAAGGAAGCAACAAGGCCAAAAGGGCACCACTCCATCTGCCTTTACTGCTGGTATATGTTGCCATTCTCCATGCATTCTTGTACATGATTTGCCGAGGCATCCAACAGTGCCCTTTTAGTTCTAGATTCTTCTTAACCTCCATCCCAAACTTTTATGCTCAAGTCAAATTCCAATATAGCACACACTAATCCAAGACTACGACCAGAGTGGTTAACGACAATTGACTTCGTCAAATGCTAAGTATTCGCACCTGTTTGTCAACTAGCAGTAGAGTTTTGGTTTCCGATTAATTCTCATGAAAGGCACGCACCAACGTTGCAATCATGCGAGAGGGTCGATCGGGCACCAAACTAGATAGCGCCTCAACTACACCTCAATTTTCTTTATTATACAAAAAAAATAGAGAAGGTAATGATGCTGTACGAAATATATAGGACTAAATCGTAGGGCACATACATTTCTCTCGTTTCAAATTCATCGGGAGCCCATCGGTGATTAGAAAATTGTCAGGGATGTAGGAGAGGAGCAGGCGACGACGAATCGATCAAAGCTACCAGCTGACTGGCTGCTGGCACGCCCCCATGTCGTGTTCCATGTCGTTAATTAAAACTCTCGCTATCATTTAAAAACTGATTAAACACGGAATAGATGGAGACAGCTGAGAGGATGAGCAGGATTGGGTCCAAAGTGTTTAGCGAAACCCTGGCCTGACAGCAACGTGCGTCTGGTTTTATAATTAATGGCACCCAGTTTGTAAAGGTCACCCGTCTTTTTTTTAACGAACCGCACAAGACAATGCGTGTTTCATTGATATAGTAGAAAAATACAAGTCTACGACCCTGGGAGGCCATAGGCAGAAAACATAAAAGAAAGAAAAAAAACCAACTGTAATCGCCCGGTTGGATTGGGACATCAACGCGGGGTACCACTTGCAACTCACCGGCCGCCCACACACGAAAACAACATCAGAGAGGAAACAAAACCGCAGCTCCCACCCACATACCGCACTCTTGCATTCATCAAAACTCCAACGTGGTCCATCGCTGATAGAGGAAACAAAGGAGGTAGACGCCTTCATGGACGTTGCAACCATGCAGGACCTATCCGACGGGATGGAAATCACCAAGTCCGAGCAAACCAACGCGCGGGGGCCTCGCCTCATCCGCCGTTGGACGCCACCTCTCTCGTGCGCGGGGGCCTCGCCACATCCGCCACACCTCCATGCTCCAGACTCGTTCCTTGTGTTGCCATCGAGATAGAGAGCAAGGCTGCCCCGCCTCCAAGAAACTTTACCAAACAACCGGACCGTCGCCGTATTTCGAAATCATCAAGTTGCTGCCTCCCGTAAAACGAGGGCAAGGCAACACCCTTCTGCGTGTCCACGGCGGAGTTGCCAACCCGAGGCCGTCGTAGTAGTGCACCGTCCATGCTAGCAACCGAGCGGTATCTCTGAGACGACGCCTCCAAGGAGGACATGACGCCAGAGGTGCCACCGTCGCTCGTCCAGGGACTGGACAGGGTTTTCACCAGAGATTTCGTGCAACCGGGTTTTAGCTCCAAGATAGCGCCCTCAAGAGGGAAAGCGACGTCCAAGAACGCAGCCACCATCCACCAGCAAGAGCTAGTTAGGGCTTACGCCCGAAGCATGAACCCGAGATGCGCACGCACATTGCAGCATAACGGCGCCACCGCCACAGCCTCCCCGGATCGAGACGCCTCCGCCGCAATCCCGCACTCCACGCTGCCGGCGCTTCCCTCCTCTGTCTCTTCACACGGCCGCCGCCTGACGTGGGCCTCACCCCCGCAGCATTGTCGCAGTCGCCTCTCTGGCCGGCCGCCCCGTCGCTGCTCCAAAGCTGCCACGAGAAGGCTGCGCCGCCGCCGCCCTCGCTTGCAGCCACGGCACCGCCGCCGCCGCCGGTCGCCGGGACGGACCGCCGCAGCCTCCTCGCCCGACGTCGTCCGCCGGCCGCCGCAGCCTCGTGCCCGACCCCGGCCGCCGGAGTGCACCCGCTCGGCGTAGATCCGGTCGGGGGATGGCTGGATCCGGCCTTGGGGGCGCCGGATCCGCGGCTCCCCGCCGCCGCCGTCACCATGGCCGGCCGGAGCTCGCGCCGCTCCGCCGCCCCGGAGGAGGCGCCCTCAGCGAAGAAGTGGCCCCGCCGCCGCCGTCCTGGAGGCCCGCACGGGCTTCCGGCCGGCCTCTCCGGCGGCGGCAGGGGAGAGGAGGGGCTGGCTCGGCGGCGCTCGGTAGCGCCGCTCGAGTCGCCCGAGCGGATGGGTTATGGATAGATGGCGCACAACTTGTCAAAGGTTACCCGTCTCAGATGCAGAGTTTTTTTATACAATTATTACGGTAACTAGGTAATCAAGTCAGATATATTTTATATGGATAAAATGAAACTGTCTACTCTTATAATTTTGCTACGTCAATAAGTTTACTTATGTCGCATATAATTTAGTGACACGAAACTGCTCAAAAAAAACATTAACAATGGCCTTAGACGACCAATATGTTGAT
Organism: Echinochloa crus-galli; assembly: GCA_900205405.1. Classification (NCBI taxonomy): domain Eukaryota; kingdom Viridiplantae; phylum Streptophyta; class Magnoliopsida; order Poales; family Poaceae; genus Echinochloa; species Echinochloa crus-galli. The sequence goes on along the minus strand of OAMR01000231.1, from coordinate 992,985 downwards.
TAGTACTTCATCTATTTTCAAATATTAAATTTATAAGCATTATTATTTATAAAAATAGAGCCTTGTGTAATTCCTGCATGCTGGCAAGTTGATTCACGATCTGATGAGTGGACCAGTGACAGGATGTAGTAGCTGGTTGAGGAGTGTGGTCAGGCGAGGCCCAGCCATAGACATTAATCTCAGTGCCGTAGCTACAAACCCTCCTCGCGCCGCGACCCAGGTCGTCGTTGTCCATGCAGTGTAGGCCCAGTTGAACATCAAGTCGGTCTCCCAACTTGATCCCGATCCCTGGGCTATATGGCCCGGCTCCGACCAGGATAACTCCTGCGTCAACTCTGGCCATGCAGTCGTGTCTACACGGCTCGTGCCATACTACGAGCGCACCGATGGATCGTTTCTGTCAACGCGAATTCAACTCCTTGCCCTGCTGCGCCATAGAAATGGATACGGCCGGTTCCACCTCTAATTGAATAGGCCATCGCTACGGAGCCGATGGATGCCGGGTTCGTTCGCCGCTCACCAGCTGTGCTACTGCTATTGCTAATTGCTATCCTAGCCCCGCCGCCCCACGCGGCCGCGGTACACGCAACTTCTCGCAGCAGCACCACACGCGCGCCCGGCCCTGCTCCCCGCAGCAGCGTGTGCCGCAACCTTGCCCGGCCACCGACCCCGCCGCATCAGCTGGCGGCCGCCCGGGCGTACGTGCACGCGAGCCACCGGAAAAGGAGCACCGGCCGGCACGTTTTGTTCCCGTCTCATCACTCACCAGCCACCCCGACGATCCAGCCAAAATTAGAGCAAAGAAACACGGCCAGGTAGAGTGGAGTGTGCCGCCGATGGGGCACCTACCGTGCGCGACTGCGCGTACGTGCTGTGCCACTCCCTAGCGGCCTAGCTAGAGCAAGGGTGCCCGGCTAGCCTCGTGCGTAGGGATGATCGAGTTGCCGTGAACCGACCGACCTGTCGCTTTTAATTTATTTAGGCGTGCACCGAGCACATGCGTGCGTTCACCTCTTTTTCGACCAAAACAGGGTGCCGGCCAGTCGCGCGCACGCTGGACTGTTACACGAGCTCTATCCTGTCGGATACCGTATCGGTACGTTGTGTCCTAGTGCTGTCTCCACTGTTTCCTGGTCTTGGGCTATCGTTTGTGTTTCCTGATCGTCACGTGCCAGATTCCACACATTTTGATCTGGGGACTCGGTCTCAATGATGCATACTCTCTCCGGTTCATATTTAAAGTCGTTTTGGACAAGGTTTGAATTAAACATTAGGAATATAAATTATGAACAACATTTAAATTGTTAAGTTTGAAAATGTAAAAATCATATAAATAGATTGGTCCTGAAAATTACTTTCATAAAATATACATACATAACTTTTTAAGAAATATTTTTATAGAAAAGAGAAGTTAAAGTTGTGCTTTGGTGGCCGTGTCACTGTCTTAAACGACTTCTAACATGCAGAGAGAGTATCTATCTATCTACCTGCTGATCTGATGGAGCCAGCCACGAATGCTTGTCTCTGCGTGGTGGTGTACGTGTACGTGTGTGTGTGTGGTCTGTGGCCGTGCACGTCGCCTAGACACAGACCCCAGCACAGGACAGGACGCGAAGCCAGCCGGACGCCACACAGCAGCAGTGGGTTTCTGTTGCTCCGGCTTCGTTCGATTCCATGTGCCGCGCCGTTCCAGTCAAAAAGTTGAGAGTTCGGCCTGCAAAAACCATCGACACAATCCGCGGCAGACTTCGTGTTGTTTCCAGCCCGGCGGCTGGGGCTGGGCTACAGAGTACAGACAGAGCCCGTGGCTAACAGCAGCACAAGCCCAAAGCTTACGTTCCATTTCCGTTGACCACACGGCCCGGCAAAGGGAGCAACAGAACAGCTAACCCACCACGGGCTTAGACAATCTTTTCTGGCCAACGAAACACATGCTATTCGAGCGGCAATGTAGGTGTGAATACTGCTAAACTAGAAAACAAGGCGAAATTCCCCAAAAAAACATGGCGAAATGTGATTTGCAATGAACAAAAGATATATTACTGGAAAATGAACAGATAAACAAATAAGGCATCACCGAGAACCACAAGCTCTGGGTCCCATCTCGGTTCAACTAACACCAATATATTCAAAACTTAGGTTAAGATATGTCATAGCTAAAGCATGAAAACCAAACAATTATAATACACACTAAACTAACTAAGTTCGACAGTATTACCGAGTATAATTAAAACATTGTATGAAACATAACGGATGCTCAAGGAATGAAGGCACATTGCTGAAAAATGAACAAATCAATAAAGCACGCCATCACCAAAAACCATAAGCTTTGGGTCTCAACTCGATTCCAGATTGAGGCCGACATACTCAAAACTTACAATAAATTATATCATAGGTAAAGCATGAAAAACCATACCATTACAATATGCATAAAACCAATTAAGTTCCACAACAATTACCAAAGCTTACAAGCATAGATAAATGACCCAAACTAGTGCACAATAAAAGGTAGGAAAATAACATTTGTGCTTAATTGGCAATAGATTATATCACAAATAAGCCTTCTATGACTGTCGCGTCCACATCATCCATCCATAAAACCTACAAGATTGTCCAAAAATACAAATATTAAGTTTGGAACAAGGGACTAAAGGAAAAGAAACGAGATAGGTAATCAGTAATGCTAATAGTAATGGGTTCCTTACCGCTCATTGGTATCCGCATGGTGCAATCCATCTGGACCACGATCCTTTAATTTGACTTGGGCAGGTGGTCATAAAACTCCCACATACTAATTTGTGCAGCCACATCCTCACTAACACCATCTTGTAAATTGGAAGGAATAGATTCATTCCCAATCACTTGAAGGGAAGGTTGATGATATATTTTTGTCACAGCATCAACACCAGCCACGTCTTGGGGAACATTAGGTGAGGGATTGTTCAAAGTAGGAACAATTGCCCCAAAGTTCTGTTCTATCATCGTTGATGGACCAGCAAAAGTAGGTTGACTGAACATTGGCATCTCATTATGTGGTAAGAAAGAGAATGCATTCAGGTTCCTACTAGTCTCACTGGCCAATCCATTGCTTGACGAACCAACTGAAAGTCTATTTTGATCTGCACACAGGCCCGTCCTTGGAAACTCAGAAGAGGCATAAGGCATTTTCATAGAGATCAACCCAAAACCGTTAGTACGAATTGAGCTAGCATTACCGTTGCCACTAAAGCTCACTAATTTGTTGCTTGAAGAACCATCTGACAACATGTTTTGACTAGGACACTTGCGCATCCTTGAGATCTCAGAAGTGGATTGAGTCATTTTCATAGAGGGTAACCCAAAGCCCTCAGTACAAATTGGGCCTGCATTGTTGCCACTAAAGCTCACCAATCCATTTCTTGAAAAACCTTCTGCAAATAAGTTTTGACTTGGGTATTGGCCTATACTTGGAATTTCAAAAGGGGATTGAGGCATTTTCATAGAGAGTAACCCTAAGTCTTCAGTATGGGTTGAGCTAGGATTGTTGCCATTAAAGTTCATCAATCTGTTGCTTGAAGAACCGTATGAAAATATATTTTGAGTCGGAGATCGGTGCATCATTGGGATCTCAAAAGAGGCTTGAGGCTTTTTCATAGAGAGTAACCCAATGCCATCAGTATGAATTGAGCTAGAATTGTCTACATTGAAGTTTATCAGTCCGCTGCTTGAAGAACCAACTGAATAATTGTTTTGACTAAGACATTTGCCCATACTTGGGATCTCAGGCGAATAAGAGGCTTTTATAGGGAATAATCCAAATCCATCAATGGGAATTGAGCTAGCATTCTTCCTACTGAAGTTCACCACCGAGAACAAATCCTCATTTGAGTCGTTTGTCTCGAGTACTAACGCATTGGTGTCAAACTTCTCTAGTGGAAAAGGCCTTGTTGGCATTATAGTAACACTTGGTTTTGGTGTATTATGCATCATGTTTGGTGGCGCCTCATCTGGGAAATTCACCTTTGCCTTGTTGCCTCTAATCTTGCGGGCCTCAGCATCATACGCCCTTGCAGCGTCTTCTGGGGTTTTATATGTGCCTAACCAAACACGAACACCCTTTCTAGGATCACGGATTTCAGCAGCCCATTTGCCCCAGGGGCGTCGACGGATGCCCCTATACGGGTTCTTGCGCTTCTGCTTTGGCCTTACAACAGGACCTTCATCAATAGGGGTTGGTTTTCGGATGACCATGGCATCTATAAGCAAATTGTAAATACTATATTAGTTAACTTCATTTATCTAGAAAGAGAGTTTTGAGAATACATGTAGTGGTAACTAAATATAGAGGGAAAGCAATTATTTATAAGTGCTAATAATCATACTACCTAGATAAGGCTCATGTTAGTTCTTTGCAAAAACAAATATAAACTAAACACCATGAAACTTTTTGAGGGGATATTCACACTATCAAGAAGTAGTGGAAATCAAAATGAGTCTAGTTCATGTGACATATCACGTGAAGAAATAAATAAACCACTTCAATTGAGATCTAAGAATAAAATACTAAATATATAGTTGTATCTAACTATTTATACAATTACTGGTATTGTTATATTAAACCCCATGTGCTATATTATAATTCAAAGCCAAATATGTCCCGTCTAGCTCGCTCCTTGAATTGTTAGGTAAAAGATCAAAAGGGCTAAGCATATAGGTATCAGAGCACCAACTTATCAAACTATTTATTGCCATTCTATTGTGATAATCTTAAATTTTTTATCGAAAGATAGAATTCACTTCTTTACATGAAAACAAATAGTGGGAGAAAATTCGTACATATTCACATATTTGAATACATAGGCTAGTGATGCACAAAGAAATTCACAACTTTGTTAGGAAACCCTTACCTTTCTCTAGAAAATTAAGTCCAACTTTCTCTTTTGTTGAACCTGAGACATCCATGAGACTTGCCATAAACTTTTGGTGGCGCTTATTCTTCTCATCGCAATAGTCTGAATATGCTTTGAAAGCAGATTCATAGTCTTCCCCATCATCATCCATCATACTAATCCTCTTTACCCAATGTTCACCATAGCTCTTGATCTTCTTTTCTTGAATTCTCTCTTGATCCATCTCTACAATTGGCTTATTTGTGATTCTGGCCATCGGTGGCCTGATATTTAAGTAGGAAATGACCAGTCCGTTACACATTGCTAGAAGCTAGATTGACAGCCTGGAATTCTTTCGAGGAACGCGTTTGGTGCGGAAAGAGTAGTGGCATCGTATTTATAAATCCTACCAGATTTCTTTGGCAAGATACAATGGAATATGCCATAAGGGCTAATAAACACGTGATTTGGGGGGGTAAATCATGTGAAGAAATGTATTGTCTGCACGATAGTTTATATTGCCAAAAGTAGGACATGCGTGCGCCGTGATGATACTTGGAAGATTTGATTGCTTTCATATTTTCTTTAGTATACCGTCGTTTTCTTAATTTGCTTCATTTTTTAATATATCTCCATTCTCTTTCTATCTTAAGAAGATGGTAGTATGCATAAAGGTTGGTTATTTAGTGATGTATTGATGCGGCAGTTTCGATTTTGTGATGTTTGAAGAGAAACCAAGCATGATTCGACAAATTCAACATTGGAAGCATGATACTTTATAGATTAAAAGGTTCACTGAAATCTCACACATCACAACCTTACTAATACCGGACGTTAAGTTCATAAAAATGAGAATTACATTAGTATTATTGTTTTATTGGTTTTTCCTAAACCTCTACAGAAGCTTTCATGAGGAGTATCATATTATATATATTGTACTGTCATATGGTTGTACATCATGATGATTGCCTTTATATACCTCCCATGATATCGTGTTTGTGGTTGTATGCTTCACTTTTTTCTATTGCATGAACTTGCGTCTAATTGTTCAACATGTATATGTTCTTTTGTTATTGGTTCTTGTTGGTTGTGTATGCATGTTTAATAAGGTGTGCACGCTTCAACTCTTATTTCTATATATTTAACGTTATGATGTCGTAAATCAACAAAATTTAAAATTTAGAAGATTATGCACCCTAATTAAATTTTGATGATTAACGACATAATCATCATCATTACTAGCACGTGTATTGAAGGAACATGAAAGTTAGGTCATGCATGAAATTTAGGATATTCTTAGACTTTATTATAGTTTTTGTGTTGTGTAACAAGGTATGCATGAACACTAAGGATTATAGTGTACCACCTTTAGTGTTAAAATTGAGTTATTTTGGAACTTAAGCGTAACTAGGACTTTGATATTATTTTGATAGTACTATGAAGGAACCTTATGGATAGAAAATTGATTTAGTAAAGTCTCTAGATGTGTTCCTAATGCACAATAGTGATTCTACCACTGGATAGCATAGTCAATGTACCACATACTAAACTTGATTTTACACCATGTCCCAAGTAGTCATGCCTTTTCTGGGTCATGAAATCAAGTATATAACTGAGGCAAGCCCCTTACCACTACACTGGATCCAACATATGTCAACCTAGCACATTCCCACTCAGTGCCATATAGTATGGTGTGTCAATCTAGTACGTACCGACGCAGCGCGTTGCTATTCGCTGCGTTGCTATTCGCTGTCTCAAGTCCAACAACACTATAAGGTTCTCTTACTAATAAGCTCGCTTTTACGCGCGGGCGCGCACGCCCACACACACACACACACACACACACACACAGAGAGAGAGGGGGGGGCAGCGTCCATGGTGTCATGGCGGACGTAGATCACCTAACTCCAGCCAACGAATTGGTACCGGTGTCCATCCATGATGTTGGTACAATGAACAGGTAGAGGAGAAACAAACAAAGCCGCTTTGGGTGTCCCAACCATGGATTGGGATACAAGAGAGGGTTGTCGACTAGAGGCCATGGCTGCAAGGTTGGAGCCTGGCTCAAAGGGAGAAAGAGATAAGAGACAAGGAAGAGAGTATGATAGAGGGAAATAGATGCTCAAGGAAAGGCACACATATGAGGTCTCAACGTCATGGCAAACTTTGGTTGATAGCGATGCGTAGCTCTAGGTGTGGGATATGGGTATACCTAAGCCCATCACTAGTAAGGGAGACAGTCGGCCTGGGTCTACTTCTAACGAGGTTGTGGGTTGACCCTAAGGTGGCCTACAAGGAATCTTTGATTTATTGAGCAAGTTTGATGATGATGTGATTGCCAAGGCATGTAGCCCGACAAACGTATTGTACCCGGATATATAGGAGTATTCATTGTGATCTAGCATGATATATTTCCTTAATACAAACCAGTAGATTTTAGATCTAAACAAACTTGTAAACCCTGGATAGTCGACTTATATAAGGCGTCCTAGATCATTTCCCATGGGACATGAGATTCAACCCCAGTTCTACCCACCAAGTTCGTTGTAGCTTCCTGAAGCTCTGCCGAACACCAGCAATACAAACCACGAAGAATACAGGACGTAGGGTATTATACCTTTGGGTAGCCCGAACCTGTCTAAGCCTTGCGTCTTGTGTAACCTCGAGTTTGCTAACCCCACGATCACTTTGCCAACAAATCTAGCACTCGGGTACCCCTTCGCGGATTGCCGGTCATAAAGTCTGACACTAGGACTTGACAAGGAAGATGGACAAAACTAGAGTTTGGAGGTGGCATTGGAGGGTTGGATAATGTTGAGGGATGGTTTCATCTTTCCCAATGTTTTTGTATTTTTCTGTTATTTTGTTTAATTTGGCTCTCACTAGACACTTATGGTTCATATCGTGATAATATTTTGTGGCCAAAGATGACATCCAAAATCTTTCAAGTTCAATTCATACAAAAGTAACAAAAACTTAGGTGAATGTATAGTAAATGACAAAAAAATGAACCCTTAATTTTAAGGTAAGGTATATCATTAAATGAAGAGGGTTTTGTGTTTATGCCCCTACTTTGAAGATGAATGGTGGTTTTGCTATTGTTATTTTTAACTTTGTGGTTTTGCCCCCTGTTTTTTCAAACTGAAAAAATGAGCGTCCATGAACCATAAGTGTCTATAAAAGCAAGTTTGTTCATACATATTTACCCTTACTATTTTTGAGAACTTTATGTGTTTTTCCCTAATTTTGGCATTAAGCATTTGAATAACAAAACTTGACGCAACTTTATATATTTTAAATAAATCAAGCCAAAGCATGTTTGCAAGTATAGTACACAAAATGCAAGCAACAAGTACTCTAATCAAGCTAATTACCCCGCATGCGTAGTTCTTGCCGCCACGCTCCTCTCTGTGATGTACTCCCTCCGTTTCAAATTATAGGTCGTTTGACTTTTTCTAGGTTAAGTTTGACCGGCTCGTCTTATTTAAAAAATTTATATAAATATAGTCAAATTTAAGTCATTGTTGAAGAATGTTTATTAATAAAGCAATCCACCACAAAAAATATGATAATTTGCATAAAATTTTGAATAAGACGAGCCGGTCAAAGTTGAGCTGAAAAAAGTCAAACGACCTATAATTTAAAACGGAGGGAGCAGCTACTACTCGCCTCCTCTGCTCTAGGATTGTCGAGCTACACTTGCGCTGCACCACCGCCTATTGCTGGGACATTGGCGTTTTTGCCATTGCTGGGAATGCCTATTGCAAGAGCTGTCGAATTCTATCTCAAAACCGACGGTATCCCATTTCTCGGGTCCTTGAATTATCCATGTATACGCGTCGACGGAGCACTAGACATAGGGCGGCGGTGATATTCTGGCAAAAAGCAAAGAACCCACTGGGCGTGCCAATTTGTTTGGAGAGAAAAATCGCTAGGATTTCTCTACACGCGGGGGGAAATTAAAACGCGGGCGTGCCAGTGTACAGAGTACACAAAACAAAAAGAGAAGGAACAAGTATTTATTAATATTTACAGACTATAAATATAAGTTCCTAGGATTGCGCTCCACGGCCAACTGACGGCGATCTTGATTTGGACGATGTGGTCTTTTGGTTCCCGGGGCCTCGGAAAACACCCGGTTAATTACCTCCGCAAGACTAGCTTGCCGGAGCACCTACGATTAGGCTGCAGTGGTCGTCGTCTTCGGTCTTCGCTTCACATTCTCCATGCATGTGCTGATGATGGTGGTGTAGGTATGTGGGCGTCGGCATCGTCATGGCCTCGTCGGTGTCCATGTACCGGTGTAGCGTAGCTGGGACATCAGCTCCGCCCGCTCCACGTCGTCCGCCTCGTCGGTGTCGAACGATGCGTAGTGGGTGTTGTTGTAGGGGTAGCAGATGCTTGGTGAAGACGTGCAGCTTGACCGAGTAGCAGACGTCGTGGCGGCTTGATTGTCGGGTATTGAATCTTCAAGTCTTGATTTGGAGCGCGGGCGCAGGAAAATCCATCTGCAAGCCTCGGCCTCCTGGTGGTGTCTTTCGGCGTGCATGCGCGTGCACACGTACGTGCATGCACACATACGTGCATGCACACATACGTGCACGTATGGTCTTCTAGCTTCATTAATTAGGCCAAAGCCATGCACGTCTTGCATGCATGTAATGGCCTGAGGGCGTTCACAACTCCGAACAGATGAGCACGCCGCCGGCCGTAAGCAGACGGCGCAGCTCCGTGGCCTCCGCACGTCGTCCTCGGCAATCGTCGTCTCGCCGCCTTCGGCCCCGTTTCCGGCAGCCCCGTCGTGATCGCGCCGTCTTCACAGGCGTCGGTTTCCAACCGTTCGATGTGCCCTTGAGGCCAGCTCGTCGCCGATCACAGATTGGATCGCTTCTGCTCCTGCTCTTCTCTCATCCGTCCGGCGTGCGTGTTCATGCGTGCATAGGGATGATGGATGTGATCTGTAAAACAGAGAAGGAGTGAAGGATCAACCTGCACCTCCGACGGTGTACGAGGGGTTCATGGCGCTTGACCCGGCTCCGACGTAGTCGCTTCTGCTCCTGCTCTTCTCTCATCCGTCCGGCGTGCGTGTTCATGCGTGCATATGGATGATGGATGTGATCTGTAAAACAGAGAAGGAGTGAAGGATCAACCTGCACCTCCGACGGTGTACGGGGGGTTCATGGCGCTTGACCCGGCTCCGACGTAGTCGCCGGCTCCCAAGCGGTGATGGAGGTGAGAGCTAGGCTTGGAGAAGATGCATGGCCGCGGTGGACGTCGCCGTAGTCACGAGCACGTCGCTGGGTTGGGGCAGACTTAGGCGGCGGCGGCAGATGCAAAGAGCAGGCGCTCTCCCTGGCGGCTGCTTGGGTCGATAGAAAAACAAGCCCCTGTGGCGTGAGGGGTCAGGGCCTTTTATAGACAGCAGGCGTCTAGGGTAACAGGCTCCAGGAGTCCCTTCGAGCGCCGTCGAGGTCTGTTGCATCGGGACATATTCCCGGCTGATCCTTCTCCTTGCTAATCAAGATAAGGCGCCTCGTCTTTATCTCTAAAGCCCAAGGTCCAGATAATTAATCATGTACACTGGTGACTTTTTACCACGGCTTACTGCCATATGGGCCTAGCTGGGTGGAGTACCGGTGCATGGGTGAGAGAGGCCATCACATATACGTGTATTCAATCCGTTCCTTCCCACCCAATTCTACGGGGATATTTCTTATCTGGTCAGAATACTCATCATCGACCTCGTGCCCATGAAGGTCTTCTAGCACCTTCCGCTGCTTCTATTTGTAGAACTTTCCAGACCGTGCCGGCCGCCGAGCGAGCCGGGCCGTATCCTAGTATATCAAAACGTATTTCTGATGCATACATGTATGGGCCTTTCATAATATACGCTATGGGAAATCCCCTATATGCCGAGTTTCTACGTTTTTGTCGAGTATTTCTTGTCGGGCACTCGGCAAACACAGACTTTGCCGAGTGTCCAAACCCAAACACTCGGCAAAGAAAAGACACTCGGCTACAGCCTTTGCCGAGTGTTAAGGCTTTGCCGAGTGTTATGGCAAACACTCGGCAAAGAGGCAGTCTTTGCCGAGTGTTTTGACCCTAACACTCGGCAAAGTGCTGTCCAGTGCCTGCCCCTAACCAGCCTTTGCCGAGTGTCATCGTCCAACACTCGGCAAAGGCACCAGCCTTTGCCGAGCGTCGCACTCGGCAAAGGCTTATGAGGGGCAGGCCCCTGGACAAGTCTTTGCCGAGTGTTACACTCGGCAAAGACTCCGTTTACACTAACAGACGGCCGCGCACGGCGCGGCGACGTTCGTGGCCGTCTGTTAGTGCTTTATTTTGCCGAGTGTCGGATTTTGCACTCGCCAAAGCCTTTACCAAGTGCCCGACAGAAGACACTCGGCAAAGGGCCTGTTTGCCGACACGAGCTATGCCGTAACTTCTTACACTCGGCAAAGACTTTACCGAGTGTTTTTGGGCTTTTGCCGAGTGCCCCAGTCACTCGGCAAATAATGGGTTTCCCGTAGTGATAGGCGCCAAGCACGTATAGCGGCCGTCGTTCATCAATCATCAGTGATTATTTAGGCGCTAGTTAACCAGCAGCCATGTAGTGTCGAGCACACGCATAAGCTTTACGTGCATGCAGCGTTCATGCATTCCTTCCGTTTCTAGCTTGTCAAATTGTTCATCATAAATGAAAGCGTCCTGGGGCACCCCGAGCAGCTAGCTAGCCCAGCATCGTGCCGGCTGACTGGTGGATCAAAACTTCACACGCCGTTCACTACGGCGTGCGTACGTACCTCAGACATATCCGGCATTAGCAAGTACTCCCGTCTGGACTTCGTCTTCGGACGCCATTGTTGATGGCTGTTCTACGAACTCCTATCGCTTTATCTGTATTCAAACTGCTTTAGATATTTGAATCAAAATATGGTTCAACAAATGCCCCCTCACCGAGTTGAGGTTGGACGCGAAGCTGATCCGGACTCAACTTGGTGAAAAACGATATGGCGCATTAACGAACTGCAGCCGGACTCTCCATTGATCTCCACAATTATCTAAACCTCTTTTGCGTCGTATCCTGGCGTATCTTAACCGCCCAGGATACTGCGACCTCCGGGTGTATATATACAGCCCCCAGGGTCAATTGTTTTACCCCCAACTTTCCTTGCCTACCAGCCTCCTGCCTACACCGACCAGGAGCCTTCTGTTTCCTCAGGTAGATTGAATCTCGCCGAGCTAGTAAGCTTCTCTAATTAGTACATGCCTGTCCCGGTCGAGCAGTTAGCTTCTCTTTGTTGATCAACTTCTCCTTTTCTGTGTGCAGGTTTTCAGCGATGGCTCGCGACGGCGCCAACAGGCAGGACTTCGATTGGCCCTCCAGGAGGGCTCGATCGGAGAGAGGCCATACAGAGCACAACGGACGAGGTTCGGCAAGCACGACCGTGATGCCGGGTTGCGCATTGGTCGTGGCAGCAC
>OAMR01000231.1:967887-978722 GCA_900205405.1 Echinochloa crus-galli | reverse complement strand
GCATTAACGAACTGCAGCCGGACTCTCCATTGATCTCCACAATTATCTAAACCTCTTTTGCGTCGTATCCCGGCGTATCTTAACCGCCCAGGATACTGCGACCTCCGGGTGTATATATACAGCCCCCAGGGTCAATTGTTTTACCCCCAACTTTCCTTGCCTACCAGCCTCCTGCCTACGCCGACCAGGAGCCTTCTGTTTCCTGAGGCAGACTGAATCTCGCCGAGCTAGTAAGCTTCTCTAATTAGTACATGCCTGTCCCGGTCGAGCAGTTAGCTTCTCTTTGTTGATCAACTTCTCCTTTTCTGTGTGCAGGTTTTCAGCAATGGCTCGCGACGGCGCCAACAGGCAGGACTTCGATTGGCCCGCCAGGAGGGCTCGATCGGAGAGAGGCCATACAGAGCACAACGGACGAGGTTCGGCAAGCACGACCGTGATGCCGGGTTGCGCATTGGTCGTGGCAGCACGGAGGCGTCGTTGCGAATCTTCCAGGCGTCGTGGCGCCGCGGAGGCTCCCCCAAGAGGAGCCTACGCACGATGCTTAGTAGTGACGACAGCGACTCGTCGACCGAGCACTCGCTTGAACCAACGAAGGCGAAGAAGCGGAACAAGGCAGGCAGCAGCAAGGCGCCCGCGGAAACTTTCGTGGTGAGGCGCCACGATGCCAACCTTGATAATAACGAGTTCGAGGAGACTCCCCCGAAGAAGAAGAAGAAGAAAGGGAAGGACCGGGGCGGCGAAAGTTCCCGGCAAGGCAAGCCGGGCGAAAAGTCGTCAACCAGAGACCGTCAGCCACATGGCATCGGCTTAAAGCCGCGTGCTAACTCCATCATGATTTCTAAGGCAACCGGCTCTGCTCAAGCTACTACTCTCAAGGTGAGCCGAGCACAACTTTCCATCCTCTCTTTTTCTTTTTCTTTTTTTTAAGAGGCGTGTATGCACATCTGCCTCTTTTACTAACCACATTTATCCAGGGGAAAGGTGCTTCGTCGATGGAGACATGTGGGCTGGAAATACCAGATGACTTGCTCGGTGATCTTAAGAACCCTTACGATCCTGACGTGAGTGTACTTCTTGTTCTCCTTTTCTTTTGGCACAACATGTAGCGTTGATATCCATCTGTTTTCTTTAAGTGGCTGAATAACATAACGGGAGAAAGTGCTTGGAGAGATTTTAATAATCTCTCGATGGATGATATTCTATTGGACCAGGATATCGAAGACCTACACGTCCAAGGCGACGGACGCTCCGTCGGCGCGGCGTCCCAGCTCAAGGCCTCGACTCTACCTCCAACGGTCATCGTGACACCGGTAGCTGCGGCGGGCAGCACCTTGGCGCCCCCAGCCCAAGATTCTTCACCCCAACACTGCAACAGCCTCCCTCAAAGGACGGGGCTGCTGAGAAGATGACGGACGCACCACCAAGTAGTGCGGCCGAACACGACGCGGGTCAGAACCAAGTTTGGAGAGAAAAATCCTCAGGATACACAAAGTAAAAAAAAGAAGGAACAAGTATTTATTAATCTTTACATACTACAAATACAAGTTCCTAGAATTGCGCTCCACGACCTGCTGATGGCGATCTTGACTTGGGTGATGTGGTCTTCTGGTTCCTGGGGCCTCGGAAAGCGCCCAATTAATTACCTAAGCAAGACTGGCTTGCCGGAGCACCTCCGATTAGGCTGCGGTGGTCGTCGTCTTCGATATTCGCTTCTCGTTCTCCATGCATGTGCTGATGATGGTGGTGTAGATGTGTGTGGGCGTCGGCATCATCATGGCCTCGTTGGTGTCCATGTGCCGGTGTAGCGTAGCTGGGACACCAGCTCCGTCTGCCCCGCGTCGTCCGTCTCGTCGGAGTCGAACGGCGCGCAATGGATGTCAATGTAGGGGTAGTAGATGCTTGGTGAAGACGTGTAGCTTGACCGAGTAGTCGGCGTCGCAGCAGCTTGATCGTCGGGGCCTTGAATCATCTCCGGGGCGTGAACGTGTGGAGCGCGGCTACAGGAAAATCCATCTGCAGAGCCTTGGCTTCCTGATGGTGCCTGCCGGCCTTCTTGCATGTGCATGTGCACGCCTTTGCTTTCTTCGTTAATCCTCACGCATGCAATACATGCACGCACGTGCATGCAAGCCGTTGGCTTCAGGGGACCTTCGCTGGTGCAGCTCCACGACCGCCTTGCCGTCCTCGGCCACCGCCGTCTTGCCGTCGTCAGCTCGCCGCCGTCGGCGCCGCTTCCGGCAGCCCTGTGGTAGTGGCGCCATCCTCACAGGCGCCGGTTTCCAACACGGTCCGGCGGCCTCGCGGCGTAGCCCTCGGCCATCGTCGTCTTACCATGATGATCTTATTGGCTTCGGCGCCATCTCCGACAGCTCTGTAGCGGCGGCGCCATCTTCACGAGCTCCGGCAGTCATCTACGTCGACTCATTGCCGGGCAGAGATTGGACTGCCTCCTTTGCGTCGTGCGTGCACGTGCATGCATGGATGCAATCTGTAAAACAAGGAGGGATGAAAGATCGATCTGTACCGTCCACGGTGTATGAGAGGTTCATGGCTTGATCTCCTGCTCCGACGCGGTCGTCGACGACGGTGGACGCGAGGGCTGATGGTCGACAACGGCAGCAGACGCGAGGGAGCAGCTAGCTTGAAGAAGGCTTGGAGCAGCGGCGGACGCGAAGAACAGGCGCGCGTCGCTCTCCTCTCCCGGCTGCTGCCTCTCGTGTGTCGATGCAGACTCGAGACGGCGGAGGACGTGAGGAGCAGACGCACGTCCCTTCCTTTCTCCGGCTGCCTCTGGCGTCGATCGAAAAGATCCCCTGCTGCGTGGGGTCAGGGGCCCTTTCATAGGTAGCAGACGTCTAGAGTACAGGCTCCCGGAGTCCTTTCCAGCGCCGTCGGGGTTTGTTGCATCAGGAGATATTTCCGGCTGATCTGCTTGATGGTTAAGCTAACAGCATCCTTATCTCCTACGCTTGAACAGATAATTATCCTTGCGTCGGCAACTCCTGGGACCTTGCTCCGGTTCACTGTAAGATGGACCCGGCCAGTCTCCTGACGCGCCAATCTCTCTGCCTCTTAGTTCCAGAGCCTTCCATGCCGAAGCAACTGACTGCGGGTCCGGCCGCATCCTGACACGGCAGTACGAATCAGACTTTGTATTCGTACACGTCCGGGGCTATCTGCTGCTCGGAGACATGCGTGTCTGCACTAGCGTCACGTACGTATGTACATGCATGGTGGCCGATGTTCATCATCAACTCTTTACACTACAAGAAACTATTTATTCTGTGACAGAAACATTATGTCACAGATTGCTGAAAAACTGTTATAATGCTGTGTCTGCGACGATTTTGATTTTCGTCATGAAATGGACGTCATTGATTAAATTTGTGACGTTTCTTAAAAAACCGTCACAGATTGAAGCCCACTCTCAGCCCAGCCCAAAGCCCAGTGTTAGTGACGAAAATGACCGTCACGGATTGCTGCTGACATGGACGCTAACGTGGCAGCCTAAGTGAACGATGATGTGGCTGCCTACATGGATGATGACGTGGCTGCTTACCCCGATGACATGGACGCTGACGTGAACATGACATGGCTACTTTCGATCGTGGGCCTTTATTAATGGGCCGATTTCAATCATGGGCCATTTATTAATGGGCCGATTTTGATCTATTAATAGGCCAATTTTAGACAGACTAAATTTTAATCCAAAATCATTTCAACAAATAAAAATTTAAGCCCATAAACATTATAGCATCAGCACATAAAAATTATGGGCCTCGATGATTTCAGCCAAACCAAAATATAGAATCCATAGATCCCAAAATTGTGTACCAATAATTACAGTATAATTACAGCATCAAAACAGGTACAATATCTGAAATAATATAAGAGAGCAATAATAAAAACTTCTGGCTTCTGCTTCTTCCTGCTAATCTCTCTCTAACTGCTTGTTCTTTGCCGCATTTAATTCTTAATCTGAAAAGGAAGTCAGAATATTATCAGAACAAAACTATGGTTAATAGAACAAAACTAACATTCCATTTCAACACAAGGACCGTTGTCAATAGCCTTCCAGTATCAACACATTTGAAACAAACAGCAACCCAGAAATTACTAAACATCAACAGAAAATTTACAGGATAGAAATTCCATCCTCTCAAGACATTGGCAGGTGGAAGCTAAATCACACTAAGGAAATTTTCATTGTTCTTTGAGACACATGATTAAACCACCAGCTATTGAACAACTCTTCAGTTTTTTTAGCATGATGATGGATCAAAAAGTAGCATACAATCTTCACAAACACCGCTAGAGATTACTTACACAGTTGCTGCATCATTTCACGAGTTATGTTCAAGAAACATATAAGCTAACAGATTAAATCTACTGCACTCAAATCGATAAGTTACATAAACCCTCAGCACAATTGAGTTCAAGTTTCAGAACAGCTGCACATGTATGTATGACAATTGACTTCGAGTTTCAGGACACAGTGCTTATAGATGCATAAACAAAAAAAAAGAAGTTAACGTACCTTACTCCAGCAGCCAGCTACACAGAAGTTAACAAGATGGGTCAGTGTAGTACCTGCAGCACACAGAAGGTAAACTGATTGACAGTAAATTGATAATTGAGGCATAAAGATGCCATATGATTGAAGAATGAGTAAACCATAAAAAAGGGATTGTTCAAAGTGTCCGATCAATATTGCATTAACCAAATTATATGGCTCAGTTAACATGTATACCCAATAAACTAAATAGTACATCTAGGACTAGGCTAAACCTGCAGTGGTAAATAAAGATTATTTCTCCAATAGTTATTGGAAAGCTGGGAATATTTAGACTAGAAAACCATATACATGTGGAATCAAATATAAAGCATAGCACATAAAACTGCATAGAATCAATTGAGCATAAAAGTTGACGCTTATTAAGACATCATGCTTGTTAGCTAAAACCTTGTCCACATACAGAATGTAACTCTATAGTCAATATATGATGAACATAACCATTCGGATCATAAGGACTTAGAACAAAACTTCCTAGCAAACAGCCATAGTTAATGGGATCCAAACAAACGACAAGTCTACTCTCTACAGGAAAGAGACGTAGACCATTCAATACAGCATATAGTATTTATCATGATAATCTAAAAAGTGCCAACAGAAAGCAATTGCAATATATGATAGTACCATCCAGAAAAAAAGGAAGTAAAGCAGCCCTGTTTAAACAAACATGGATTCTACAGCCAGCAGTTAAAGTAAACCAAATTCAGTGAGCTAAATGGACCAATACTTACAGGCTAGGTCCATTCTCATCATGTCCAGTAATTAGAAGAGACACTCCAAATGGTCGTGACTGCACCAACAAATAAGCATATCAGGAACCCCACTCCATAATAGATGAAGTGATTATTATTAAAATAGAAGGGTGACGTGGCTTCCTGTGTGTATAAATGTTACGAAAACTAGCCTCCCTGCATTGCAAACACAAAAGACTTCTTCTCAGGTGCATTTCCCCAAACACCCTGCAAGCACCACGAAGCACACCAGCCAATGGACCATATCAAACAGCCTACCCCATTTTCATGGCACTACTTAGAGGAGGAGATGCCATACGAGCTGGATAATCAACGCTAGACAACTTAGCACTAAATTAGATTGGGGAGGGAGAGGAAATAACCAAGGGGGCACGAGGAAGGGTGCGGATCTTGACTTGCCGTCACAGGGGCTCGTTGATGTTGCAGCCGGCCGGCGCACAGATCTTCGTCGCCATCACAGGGGCTAGTTGTTGCAGGGAGGCGGCCTGTACAGCTCCTCGTCACCTCCGTGGGGGCTCCTAGTCTCCGGCGAGGGTGGAGGTAGGTCGCCGGCGAGCGGCAGACACGGGCGCAACGTGGGAGAGGCCGCTGCGACCGGATCTGGCGCCGGCGCTCGCCCTCGCCCTCGCCTGGTGCGTGCGAGTTGCCGGCGCGGAGGTGAGGAGATCTGTATCCAAATTTCGATCCAATGGCTCAAAATGATATCCTCTGATGGGCCAAATAGTTAGATGGGCCGAAAACATGCTTTTTGCAGCCCACTGCACTATTTAAGGTTTTTCTTTTTCTTATTTCCATTCAGTGCACTTTTGTGAAGTAAACCTATAACTAAAATTTCTTAAATATAAAATATAATTTTGAAATGTAACATACACCATATAAGTTATAATCAAGGAGTTTCAGAATTTTTTGAATAGATTTGCTATTTTCTATCATTTATACGAATTTCTACGTGATTCCCAAAAGTATTTCCAACTTGAACTAAATGTACCTCCGATAAGATTTGAAAAATTGCAAAAAAAATATATATTTAGGCGCCTATGTTCTATTCCAGCCCACTTCTTGGAGATTGATGAAAAATTCAATAGACTTATAGAAAAAATTCAAGTTTCTACTAGCCGTCTTATTATAAAATAATGATAATAATACCTAAAATTTCTCCAAAAAATATGTAAATTAGGATAGAATCATTTTATGAATGTACAAGCTTGACATAAATGTTTCCTAAGATTTTTTGTAAATTGAAGTATACATTGTTCATAAACTAGATTGTTCTCTCACATTGTTTCATACAACCCAACTCAAACTTTGAAATTCCATACAACTCTAGTCTTATATTGCTCATATATACTTATAAATTGGACACAGGCTCACATTTAGTATAATATCAGCAAATTGGACACAGGCTCACATTCTTTTTCTTTTTACATTTTATCACACCATTGTGAAAGAACACATAAAAATAACTATCATATATACACCAATATATTTTTTATATATAATAGACCACATATAAGTTATCATGTAGGAGTTTCAAAAAATTTCAAGTAGATTTGCTATTTTCTACCATTTAAATGATTTTCTACATGTTTACAAAAAGTAATTCAAAATGACCTATATGTACATCTAATAAGATTCAAAAAAATTCTAAAAAACTCTATTAGGCGCTTATGGTCCATTTTAGCCCACATCTAAGATATTGACTCAAAATTTAATTGACTTATAGGAAAAAATCCATACTTCTACTAGCCATCTTGTTATAAAATAATCATAATAATACCAAGAAGTTCTCAAAAAATTCGAAAACTTTACATGAAATCATTTTATGGATGTTTACACTTGACATACAAAATTCATTAGGTTTCACGAAAAAGGAGTAAACATTGTTCATAAACTAAATTGTTCTCTCACATTGTTTCATACAACTCAACTCAAACTTTGAAATTCCATATAACTCAAGTATTATATTGCTCATATACACTTAGAAATTGGACATTCATGTTGAAGGGTTTTTTATTTGATCTCTAGATTTAGGAGAAAAATTGAGTTTCCTTTAAACTTCTTCAAAAAAGTTGGTTCAACTTCAATTTGAAATTCAAGTTCAAATTCATTTAAAGAAGTTTAAAGGAAACTCAATTTTTCTCCTAAATCTAGAGATCAAATAAAAAACCCTTCAACATGAAAGTTGTAGAACATTTAATTCGAAGAAACTTTTGTTTTGACAGATTTTCGAGTTTCAACATGTTTTTCTTTGTAAATCTCGGTCAAACATCATTTGACCTCGGGTCAACTCTCCTAACTCAATTCAAAAATCACCCAATATGAAAGTTGTAGGGTTTTAAGTTCTAAGAAACTTTTGTTTTGACCAAAATTTGAGTTTCAACATAAAAATCTTAGAAAATCTTAGTCAAACATGTTTGATGCATGATCAACTCTCTTCCTTCTCTCTCCCTCACGAGTGGGCTGCATGTGTGAGTGGGCTGCTGGCGCGAGCTGGGCTGGTGGAGGGGCCAGGCGGCCCAATGTGTGGCGAGCAGGCCAAGCGGAGGCTCAGCGAGCGAGCAGGCCTAGAATGTACTTCTTGTTCTCCTACAATGTTCTCTCATTTTTCTCCATCCATAAATATGACTATATTTTATTTGTTGATTGCGGACGTTTTATTCATGGAACTCAACACCACGGTTTAAATATGACTACCACTGCCGGAATGAACTCTGTTCGTGATGTTCAAGGATAATTTGCGCCATCGTGCGAATTAGGTCCATCGAGAACGAGGCGAAATTAAGTAAAGTCTACCGTACCGCCATGAGTTACGTGCGGTATTGAGAAAGAACGGTGCCTACAGGTTACAGGCCGGTGGCGGCTGAATCCTAATGACACAAGGCAAGTGGGATTGATCGAGTTTGGACACAGAACAAGTCAGCAACACGGTCATAGAGAACAGGTGGTGCGGGTATAACACAACATGTGTTGATTTTTTTTACCGTTGCAACGCATGAAAATATCTATTAATTTATTTAAATGTAATGTAATCCAGTAGCAACGTACGGGCATTCTATCTAGTGTATATATATACCCTCTCCTGCCAGCTGAGCTCGCTCCCCATCGCCCCTCCATGCTCCTGCCGGCGACCCGTGCGATGCGGCGCTGCTAGGCTCCGCAGGTCCTGTTCCAGCAGGACCGGCGGCGGAGCTCCGGCGACGGGGACGCGCCCGGCGACGGTGCGGTGCCCTCCGGCGGCCCGAATTAGCCGGCGTCCCATGCCGAGCGAAGAGAGGCCGCTGCGGGCCACGACGACGATGACGACCTCCCGCTCCCGGCCCGCGACGCCCCGCTACCCGCCGTCCTCACCGTCGTCCACCTCCTCGAGCGCGGCGCCACCTCCGCGAGACGAATCCAGCTGACCAAGAGCAGGCATGGACTCCGCCATGTCCGTGACGCCGGGCGCCATGTCCCACATCCTGGCGAACCCGTCGCCGGGCGACGCCGCCGAGGTGCCGGAGCTCATCGTCCAGGCCGTCGACCTCAAGCCCATCAGCAGCCGGTTCAGGTGAGCTCTCACCCCATCCCTCACTCGTTGTGTCTGGATTGGCCGTGCGCCATCAACTTCAAGCAGCTGGTGTCGTCTTCTTGGCGGGCACCCGCGTGGGCAGCTCGCGGGTGCACGCGAGGACGGCAGCTCGTTCTTGTTTTTTTCATTTTGTTATTGCAGCTTGTTCTTGCTCCCTTCATCTCATATGATTTTGCTTCGTTGTAAGGTGCTGCAGTTTGGTTCTGGAAAATCAATTTGGTTGCATCTCGTGGGAGACTTCCGATGTGTTCGTGCAGGTCTGCATCCTCGACTTATCCGAAGGTAAGCGTTCGATGATATGTGCATGAGGCAGAGCTTTTTTTTTGCATTGATGCAAATGCTTGTTTGCATCTCGTAGCAGGGCCACCTCCACATAAGGATCTGCAGGTCATCTTGCTAGCAGAGTAGAGATTTGCAATGTTTTTTTTATTTTCTTCATCTTGCACGCTTGCAGACTACTAGTGATTTTGCATGAACGGAAGAATCTATGATTCTTTCACCGGGTACATGATTGTTGGAAGCGGAGCCTGCTCGCGGCGGAGGTACGTGATTATTGGAAGCAACTGGGTTGATGTTTCTATGAATTTTCTGTTTATTTCTTATGTTCACAAATTTTGGGGGAAATTTCGAGTTACTATGCCTTTCCGTGCCAGATCCGCGCTATGCGTCCCTCGAGCTCCGGCCTTGCGACGGCCTCGGTGATGCGGCGTATGAGCGCTGGCCCTGGACGACGAATCTAGGCGATGCGGTGCAACTAGGCTCTCCAGGTCCGTTTCCTCCAGCAAAATCTGATTTTTTTTTTTGATTTGATTTCTTCCTGCTGGTGATGTCTTCCGTGCTACTACCTTTCTACGATTCGTGCGTGTGGTCTGATGGTCTATTTCTTGTTCTCGCAGATTGATGAACGGGCATTGAAAGACGATGGTCTCACGGTGTGGTCTGCGTTGAATAGCTCCTCCAGGGTGATGGTCCGACGGTGTGGTGTGGTCTGATGAGTCTGACGGCGAGGCCGGAGCCGATGCAGAGTACACCGACGGTGCCGCGGCCATCGAGAGCTGCGCCGACACGAACCCGACGACGACCGGGACGACTGGGGCTGCACCAGCCAGGCCGTACCGCGAGCTCGTGACGCGGCCACCAAGCTAGCCTGAACCGTGCCATCGCCGGCCAAGACAACGACGCCGTCCGTGCCTACGACGACCGCAGGCCAAAGTTGCCGTGGAGCACGTCGCCGCCGCCGCGGATGCCAAGTCGAGGCTGCCGCCGATGAGGAGCTGTACCGCGAGCTGGACATGGATGGGAGGACGTCAGCCACGTCAAGCAGTACCACGAGCAGGAACACCAGTGGCCTCGTTTGCCATGGCTGAAGCTGCTACCTTAGGTACCTACAACATGTTCGACGAAATGTCTGAGCCAGCATCTGATCTTTTTCTTCTTTGTTTTTGAACATTCTCATCTGTTTGTTGCATAAAAACCAATATGTTGTTTGCATCAATGTGCTACTTGATTGCACGGACCGATGAACAGGTTCAGGAACTTCGTTCTTGCTTACTAGTTCATCTCTGTGGACAGAATTCAAGGTTTTTTCTGTGAAAAAATAGCAGGCAATAATCAGATCGATGTGAAATTGGGTGGTGCGTGTGCTGTGTTTGTTTTAGCATATATAAGTGTCTGCTTTAGCATAGATACTGAAGAACAAGCCGGACTTATCTGCGTGCTACCCCTGATGAATTCTTGTTTCTATGATTTTACTAATGTTTATATGATTGCTCTAACCAGTTTTGTTTAGCATATATATTGTCTGTTTTAGCATAGATATTTATTGCAGATTGTCATGGAGCTTGTTTTAGCATATATATTGTCTGTTTTAGCATAGATATTTATTGCAGATTGTCATGGAGCTTGTTCTTCAGTATCTATGCTAAAGCAGTCACTTATATAT
>OAMR01000231.1:897899-943615 GCA_900205405.1 Echinochloa crus-galli | reverse complement strand
ACTTGAATGTAACACGAAACACCAAAGTAGATCGAAGTTGCAGCAATGAGAATTAATTTGGTTAGTTTTCTGCATTGTGACAACTGACAAAAGAGGCATTTTTAACCTGCAGGTAATGTGAAGGCAGCCACTGGACTTCTCGACGTAGAACCTGCAACGCGGGCATCGCTTCCAGTTGCCCTCGCGGGCGGCCTCCACGAGCAGCAGGTCCTCCCGCGCCCGCTCCCCCTCGCCGAGCCGCGCGAACTCCTCGCAGGACACGCCGGCGTGCCACGGCACCAAGCACCGCGCGCAGAAGAGCCGGCGGCACCCCTGGCACTCGGACTGGGTGACGCACTCCTCGCCGCCGTCGTCCGCCACCATCATCTCGGAGCAGTCCGGGTACGGGCAGTAGGTGCGGCGCGCGCCGAGGAAGAGCGACTCGCAGAGCGCGCGGCACCACCGCTCGAAGACCTCGGCGGGGAGCGCCGGGCGGCAGAGCTCCGGGTCGAGCGCGGCGGCGCAGGACGCGTCGGGGCACCGCACGACGGCGCCGCCCCCGCCGCCGCCGGACTCGAGCTTGGCGCGGACGTGGCCGGACAGGCACGCGCGGCAGAACGCGTGCGCGCAGGCGGCGCCGCCGCGGTGCGCCGCGCCGGGCGCCATGGGCTCCATGCAGATTCTGCAGGGGTGCTGCTGCTGCGCCTGCGGCACCTCGGCTCCCGCCATTTTGCCGCGGGCGGGCGGCGGAGGGTGGGGACTGGGGAGAGGAGAGGAGGGGGCGCCGGCTTCCTTTTTGGAAGGGAAACGGACGAAGTGGAGAAGAATCTCCGCGACTTGGATCAGAGATGCGGTCGATCAGTTTTGTTTGGATTCTGTTGGGATTTCAAGGTGGGGCATTTCCGTCTTCTGGTTCTGGAGGTGCGAGGCTTTCCACGGGAAGGAGCCGGAAGTGCAAAAGCTGCAAGGTGCCCGATGAATTTCCTTTCAGGGCATGTACAGCCCGTCGTTTCAAGGCGTCGATATGTTGGCAAATTTGCAAATCGCCCCCCAGTACGGTCTACAGACGGCTTCCCCGTCGCCTCGCCAGGCGACGCTGCGGTCCCGTTCTCCCAGGCGGAGCGGCCGATTGCGGGCGGGCTGTACGCGTCGTCTTCTCCAGGCGACGACCCGCTCGGATCCCCCGCGCCAGCGCGCGACAGACGACTCCCGCGCCAAAACCACCTCTGCCCGCCACCGCAACCCCGCCGCGGCCCTCGTCGGTTACAGCCTCGGCCGCAGCACCAGGGGAGAGAGAGATCTGCCGCCGGAGCTGCCCACCTTCGCCGTCGTCGGATCCGCCGCAGAGAAGAGAAGCAGGGACGCCGGCAGCACAGGAAGGAGCAGCGCCCCCCCCCCGCGCCGGAGCCCAACCCCGCCGTCGGCGGGAGCAGGGAGCGCGCAAAGATGCACCGCCGACCGGCCTTGAAGTGATAGAGCGCAGCGCCGGCCTCGACCCCAAATCGAGCTCCGCCGCTCGGGATCCTGTACGAGACGACCATCTGGCCCGCCGGCGTTCGGCCTCACCGAGGTCAAGGGAGACCACAAGGCTCACCGAGGTTCGGCCTCCGCCTCGGCGCTCACCGCGCGGGCCGGCTCGTGGAGCCTCTGCTTCTTTGGCGCTGCCTGGGCGACGACCTCCGTGGAGCCCGCCCCGGCCGCGGCGATCTCTGTGGAGCGCGTTGCTGCCTGGGCACGGAGCCTGCCGCGGGCACCTCTAGCCATGGGTAGAAATCGCAATCGGTGCGGACTAATCTGCGAGAGGATTGAGCTACTCGCAATCGCAGGAGTTGCAGCCTTGCAAGGGAAGAGATGAGAGGCTTCTGGACGAATGGATAAAGGAGGCCACGGTTTCTTTTTGCGATTTTTTTTGTGTCCAGTAGCTTCCGACGTGGCTTGTGGCAATAAAAAAAGGCACAATATTTTTTTTCTTCTATCAAATAGCCACACAATAGTATACACAAATATTTTCTTGTATCAAATAGCCACACAATAGTATACACAAATGTATGCGTAGTTGATCCTAAACTAATGTAAAGCATTAAACAGCTTACAGATGATCTTTCTGTCTATAGGTTGTATGAGCTGTCTATATATCTGTCTGTATGCTAAAATTGAGGTTCTGCAGACGACCCGCGGTCTGTGGGCTGTACATGCCCTTACGAGCGATTAACTCCCATCATTTCCGATTAATCCCCGCGGTAATCCGCCTCTGGATACGTAACCGTCGGCCCAGTTCCGCGCGTCGTCGGTTCCCAAAGGCTTTGATCGCTCCGCGGGAGAAAGAAACCACTGCTGGGAATAACACGTCAGTTCTAAAAAGACGAATTGTTTTACACATGGTTTATTAAAAAAAATAGATGTACGGTAATTTAGTGTCAAATTTCTATAATACTCTCTTCGTTTCAAATTATTATGATCCGTTTGATTTTTTAAATCTAAGTTTAATCGCTCTTCTGATTCAAAAATTTATGTAAATTATCATATTTTTTTTACTTGCATTATTAATAAAATATTTAAAAATGCTTTAAATTTGACTATATTTTTATATTTTTGAATTAGACGAACGGTCAAATTTACGGTTAAAAAAATCAAATAACCTATATTTTGAAATATAGGTACTCCTTCCGTTTTAAATGGTACCTAGGTCGTTTGACGTTTTTCAACAAAAAAAATGCTTTCTGATGGTGACCTCATATAATATATATATATATACGAAGCATTCAAGTTTGATCCATATAATGTTGACGTCAAGCCATAATTCTTTGGATTGAATTTTTCTAAGTACTCATACATTTGGACTTTTAGGTGTTTCCTAGAAAGATTAGGGCCTCCTCTTTGAAACTGGAGTAAAATTTTAGAGGAGAGAGAAGGGAAAGCTTTATTTAATGAAGGCCAGTAACAGTGGAGGTTTTGTGGGATTAAATATGCTGACGTGACATAAGAGAGAAAAGAAAGAGTTTTATAGTACACTACGTAAAACCCTCAAATAGGTAACGCGACATTAGTAACGGGCGCATAAGGTACGTTACAAGTATCTCATCAGTAACGGACGTCAAACAATAACCGTTACTAATGAGTATGACAGGACCTCAATATCACAAAATCCGTTACCAATACCAACATATTGGTAACGGACATCAATAAAACCCGTTACCGATATTAACTGATAACGGACATTACAAAGGTCTGTTACTTACACCCATGTCGCGGACCCGAAAAAACTATCAAATGTGCTTCAGTTCCGCCGACGGCTCCGCCCGCCCGGCCTTATCCTATCACCCCCCGCCCGCCCGGCCTTATCCTGCCGCTCACCCCCGCTTCCATCCCCCGCCTGGCCCCGACTCACCCTGCCGTCGCCGCCCCCGTCGCCGTCGCCCCCGCCTCACCGCGCCGTTGCCTCACTCCTTCCCTCGTACCGCGTGCTCCTCCCCAACCGTGCTACTACCTGCCGAGGTCGAGGGAGAGGGAGATCCAGATCAGGCGGCGCCAGACTCGTCCCCTTCCTCCGTCGCCTCCACGGCGAGCAGCAGCGGGAGCGGCTCTCACCCCCGTCCTCTCGCGTCCACTCCACATATGCAGCAGGCTGGAGCGCCCTCTCTCTCTCTCTCTCTCTCTTCGCTTCTCTTGTTCTCCTCTCCCTAATCCTCTCTTTCGTCCAGATCTGATGTTTGGCCGTTTTCCTCGGCGCTCGGCGGCGAGCGTGAGCCTGGTCCGGCACGCGGCGGTCGCGAGACGAGACTGGCGAGCGGGAGACACGAGCGCGTGGAGCGTGGCGAGTGGCGGCCGGTGCATCTCCGCTGAGGACTCCGTCGAGTATGTATTGGTGATTCCCTCACATCCCCTCTAGTAGGCCAGTAGCTATTGTCAGTACCAAGTAGATCGGAGGTGGTGATGGGCTCGACGGCGTGGATCGGCAGGGGGATCTCCTGCCTCTGCGTGCAAAGGAGCGACAGCGATGCACGCCTCTCCTTCGATTTGACGCCTATGCAGGTGGGATTCGCCTTTTTCTCTCTGGCTTGATCCTCTGATCTCGCATTGCTTCGCGCTGTCTGCATAAAATTTGGTATGTCTCTGTTGATTCACTTCAGTGCTATTCTAAAGATGGGTGCCTTTTTATTATTTGCATGAATGCTATCCTTTGACTGTTAACTTATTCTTATTCTGAAGATGAGTGCTATGTTGCAGGATAGTGAAGTTTTACGTGCAGTTAACCTATTCTCATTTTACTGTTTCAGGAAGAATGCCTACAGAGGTTACAGAACGTAATAGAAGTATGGTAGTGCCAACAGAGAGCATCAGGTACTTGGTGTTCCAATCTATTCTACTTTGTAAGTGCCAGTTGCATCTTGGTATTTTTACTTGCTTCCTATGCACAATCATCCTTTGAGAAAATTATTAATTTAGAATAATCAAACTTGACAGTAGCATTTGACATGCTCAAGTGCAATATACAGATCAGTCTTGCTACCAACAATATTTAATATAATGTTCTATTCAGCAATCATGTAGCGTATTTCTGCTGCAAATCGAAGCATACTTTTTTTTTCTTGCAAATCTTGTATATTGCTGTACACAGTTGTCTGCGTGGTAATCAAGTATGTAGGAAGTTACAATGTCCATGCCACACAGTTTTTTTTTGCAATTATCACCATGTGCTTATTCGTACACTTTTCCTGGAAGTTCTTGCAAATCTTATACCTCATTGGAGCTCTAATCGAGGAGGGGGGACACTGATCTCTAATCTCCGTGTGCTGCTGTCGTTTCAGGGGATGCTTCTGTGTAATTAGCTTATGTTTAAACTGCCTAGTTTCAGAATTTTGCATGGTTCAATAGAGAGGCTAAGAATAAATTTCTTGTAGTTTTCTTACTTGAAATGCATTTATTAGCTTCATAATAATGAGACATCTAATACTTATTCTTGTTTGGAATCTATGTTTCTTTTTTTTGCAGTACCGAGGCCTGTATGGGATTCAGGTGGGTAAGCTTCCTTTTGCTCTGATCCTTCTGAAATGTACATGCTCTGTACATTTTTGCAATTCTTTGCAAATTTACAAACTGCTTGAGTGGCCAGATATGCTTGATTGATGAAGCAAACATTTCTTCTTACAAAATGTTATTTGCCCTGTAACCTCTATGATAACCTCTTTCTTGTAAGCCTTTCTACCCATATGATGATTTGTTTCTTTGCCATACCATCAGTGATCAGGAACTTATCTTCATCATAATTATAAGTTGCTAGGAACAATCATGTCTATATTTATTTATGTCTTTTGCCTCTGAAAATTATAACAACTATATAATTATCAATTTCAGGCAAACAACAATGGTCAGATGCTTCATTCATTTCCTTCTTGGTGATCTATTATCTAACAGTAGGAGGTTTAGGCTAACTTATATTGATTTTTCTACAATGTTCTTCTAGACATAGGTAGCTGAAATATATATGCAGAGAATACATGAATGCTTGATGCTGCTATCACATCTGTAATTTGATTTAGTTGTAATATCTATTTACGTGAGGTAGACAGTCATGGACAGACAGATTGTGCTATATGTAAAATCTCCATGTATATGTATTGGTGTGTGTACATTTTTATTTTTTTTATTTTTAATTTTATATAGGTAACGGGCATTGTTATTTGGCCGTTACCTTTAAGCTGTTATAGGTAACGGGTATAGATCTATGCCTGTTACTGTATTGGGTCATTGGTAACGGGCATAGATCTATGCCTGTTACTGTACTGGGTTATTGGTAACGGGTTACCTTTGACCGACTATTAGTAACGGATAAAGGGTAACGGACGGATTGTCCGTTGCCAATGGCAATCTACGCCCGTTACCCATTGCAGTTTTTCACGTAGTGGTACCTACCCATGCACGCTCGTACCGCGATGCATATACTGATCGATCGTATGATTGAGACTTTAAACCCGGCTCGGCACTGTGATTTGCCTTGAGTTGTGTGATAAACTTACACATTGTTAATAAATGGTGACTTAATATTTGTAACTAACTAATAATTTTATGATTTGTTACACTATTGGTGGGTTAAGAATTATCAATTATTATTTTTATTTACTCAAATTTATTGGCATATGAACTTTTTCATATGTCACATTTACAATTCTAGTAATTTATAGAGGGTATGATAGCGGGTACGGGTTACCCGACGGGTAAAAAAACCCGCGCGGGTGCGGGTATGGAATAGCACTACCCGACGGGTACGTACCCGTTGCCATCTTGAGTAACGGGTAAATGTCCGTTACCTTTACCGACTATTAGTAACGGAGAAAGGGTAACGGGCGGATTGTCCGTTGCCAATGGCAATCTACGCCCGTTACCCATTGCAGTTTTTCACGTAGTGGTATGTATGAGGAATTTCATGAGTTTCATCACCATAAAACTTGCTCAGTTACCTAGTTTTAAGAGAAGCTTTTGTTGGCCAGTCTGAGTGCATAGTTTCATTGCGCGTTTGTTTAGACAAAAACTAGGTAACTGAGCAAAAAAAAAAGTTTCATGGTGATGAAATTCCTCTGACATACCATGAAACTCACATGAAACCCCTACTGTGACTAACCTTAGTCTCGGTGATAAACTGTTCAAGCTTGCTTGTTATTTGTTTCCATTCCACAAAGCTCTGTCACAGGCATAGATTGCACAACCATCCTTCAATATAGAGACAACCAGCACGCAAAACAGACATTTTACCTGTGCTTGCATGCTCATCTTCAAACCCTACCTGAGTTTGCTGACGAGGCGTGCCTAGGTGGCAGTCCACGTCGGCCAAGGACGAGATTGAGACGACAATCGTAAGTTCAAGGACTAAATTGACCGTTTTCAAAGTTCAGAGACAATTTTGAGCTTAGTTCGAGAACCGATTTGGCTATTTCGCCTTAAAATTGTCACATGACTTTGCAAAGTTTCATAACATGAACTATTGCCATAAAATTCCTAGCATTATATATGCTATCTCACTATGTCACATGTAGCTTTCTCAAGATCTCACGCTCAGCAGCTAGAATGACTATCCCGTCCACGTCATCCCACACTTGTAGCAAAACTCGAAGCCACACCTGTAAAATGTCATAACCATCAAGTATTTTAAGGGGAAAACGTTGCATACTCGCATATTTGAGAAAATTTGTTACTCCATCCGTTCTAAATTATAAGTCGTTTTGGCAAATCCAGATTCATAGATAATAGTATGTATCTATATATATACTTATGTCTAGATACATACTACTAACTATGAATCTTGAAATGCTAAAACGACTAATAAATTGGAACGGAGGGAGTACATGGCTTTGCAAGGTTTCATAATTCGTTTGTACTATAAAAAAACAAAGGAGGAAAAATTCTACTCGTTCATACTCGGTATACCTGCATTTAATGTGCGCGCAGCCACAGAGCTCCGGGTCGAGCGCCCCGGCGCACGACGGGTCGGGGCACCGCACCACGGCGCCGGTGCCGGCGGCGGTCTCGACCCTGGCGCGGACAGGCACGCGCGGCAGAACGCGTGCGCGCAGGCGGCGCCGCCGCGGTGGGACTCGGAGGGCGCCATGGGCTCCATGCAGATGGTGCAGCTCTGCCACATTGCCGTAGGCTATGGAGGGAAGAGCAAGAGCCCAAGAGGTGACAACTGACAGCTGATCGTCTTCTGGTCTCTTTAGGGTGAGATGGGGATCATGGGAGCAATTGGGTGCAGCTGCGACTCGTCGAAGGGGCTCTGATTTATCGCTAGCACAAGCTTCCACAAGAAGGATGCGGAAATCAAAAGGTTTTTTTTTCGATGGATCCTTTTCTTTCCAAAATGAACGAATTAAATATATTTATAACAGATATTTTCCCGAAAAAAAAACGAAGGGTGTATGCTTTATCGTGGGGATATTCCAAATGGTCCCTAATTTTGTTTTCTCGAGGGCATTAGAAAAGAACGGAAATGACCATAAATTGAATTGCTCATTATGGATTCAGAGCAACTCCAATGGTTCCTAGCTAAATCTAGACTTCCAGAGAATTCTAAAAAAAAAATAGAAAACCTTATAAAATTATGAAGTAACCGACGGACTCATCCCGACGGCGCCCAGAAGGAGGGAGATGGCGAGTCCGACGCGCTCTGCAAAAATGCCGAGGCAAGAGGAGGGGATGGCGAGCGGGATAGAGTAGCGAGGAAGAAGGAGAGGCTATTGAATCAGGTTTTTACCGGTGTTTTCTTTTTTTTATTGAGAAGAATACATTTAGCCAAGCTATTGAAGTTGCTCATTTTCTAGGCAATGTTTTTGTAAATGGCGATATCATTCGTCTATTCACTAGTATTATTATGTTGATATCTATGATCGACCATGAATTTTTGTTGAATAATGGTGCCTAAAGTATACCCGTCGTTTCTTTTTTTTTCATTTTACTCTTTGATTTGTACTCCTAATTTATTGGTTCATTCACTAGTTATTACTTTTCCATTTGAATGTGGTGCTTCTTCGTATTAGACTCAAAAAGATGTCAATCTGTTGCTCCTCATTGTTGGAAATAGATGAAAAAAGATATAAAGATAGTTGGATAGTCGCTTTTTCACCCTACATGTAATTTGCTAGCTGAGCTGCCGAGGCTCTTTCTGTACTCGACACCACCGGTGACACCAACATAAAATGCTACCCATGCAAATTCTTGAAAACAGTTTGTTTAAAGAAGCGTATCATAGGGGTTGTTGGATGTTAAATTTTGAACTGCAGTTTGGAGGGAGCTAAACCCTGAATCTGCCACTCATCCAGTGCCAAACATTATAGTTTTAATTTGTACACCAGAAGATCACGTGGAACATCTGAAAATTATTCACCCATTCACCATTGACACTTTCATGTGTTTGCGGCCGGCCGACCGTCCCGAACTGTAGAGGTTCTAGCCTCCTGCTGCGCAGATGTTGCCCTTTTTGGAAAAGAACAATCGCCGTTTTTCAGCCAAATGGCAAGTTTGTGGTGCTACTCCTCGGTGTTTACTTTATTTATCTCAATGATAAACGTCAAGTGAGATGCTAGATTCCTGGGAGCAGATATCTAAAGTTGTTTCTTTTGTGTTCTTTCGTATTCGATTGATTTCAGAT
The DNA here is from genome assembly GCA_900205405.1 of Echinochloa crus-galli. Taxonomy (NCBI): domain Eukaryota; kingdom Viridiplantae; phylum Streptophyta; class Magnoliopsida; order Poales; family Poaceae; genus Echinochloa; species Echinochloa crus-galli. The sequence goes on along the minus strand of OAMR01000231.1, from coordinate 934,497 downwards.
GTAAAAGTAGTACTCCAAATGTGCATGCGTCTTGTAGCAAAAAAAAAAAAGGAAAACAAATGGAAAGAGACATTCTGAAAAAAAAGGAAGCATGGGCTATCAGTCTGATCCGCAAGACATGATAAATATTGAAGAAACTATTTCTTCTTGATTCACAATACTTGTATCCCAGATTGTTTCCGTCACATATCATGCTGTGCTGCAACCATGCGTTATCGACCACTTCTTGCCACAGCCATAGCAAAACTCGAAGCCACACCTGCAAAACCCCATACCCATCAATTCTTCAATGCAATAATTGAAAGCGACTGCATGCGTCGAAGGAAAGAACATACGGAGTAGCTCTATCCTCCCATGTTTCGAAAAGATTGCTACGCAGGCCTCAGCATTTGTAGAACGGCAGTAGGCTTCAGGAGAAGCAATCGAAAAATGCAGCAAGGCAAACAGTACGTCTACGCACCTGCAAGTAATGTGCAGGCAGCCCTCGCGTTTCTCCACGAAGAACTCGCACTTAGGGCACCGCTTCCACTTCCTCCCCTTGGCCATCTCCAGCAGCAGCATGTCCTCCTGCCCCTGTCCCCCTTCCTGAGCTTCATGTACTCGCCGCAGGTCACGCCGGCGTGCCACGGCGCCACGCCGCAACGCGCGCAAAGAGCCTCCGGCAGCTCGGGCATTCCGACTCCTCGACGTCGCCGGCGTCGTCGCCGTCGTCCACCAGCATCATCGCCGAGCAGTCCTTGTAGGGGCAGTAGGTCTTCTTGGCCCCCAGCAGCATGGACTCGCACAGCGCGGCGCCCCACCGCTCGAAGACCTCCCGGGGCAGGATGCCCTGGCAGAGCTCCGGGTCCAGCGCGCCGCCGCACCGCTCCTCGGGGCACCTCACGCCGGCGATCCGCTCCTGGATCTTGGCGCCGACGTAGCGGGACAGGCACCCGCCGCAGAAGGCGTGCGCGCAGCCGCGGCTGGCGCTGTGCGCGTCCGATGGCGGCACCGCGTCCATGCAGATCTTGCAGAAGACGAGCGTCGTCGCGGCGGCGCCGGCGGCGACGGCGAGGGACGGGGGCGGCCGGGACGACGACGACGACGAGGCGTAGGAGCACTCACCTTTGCCGTGGGCCGACACTGCTGCGTTGCTGCTAGTGGCAGCTGCTGTGGCGCTGCGACGTGGCGAGGAGGATAGCGACGTGGCCGCGACGGCGGAGGACATGATCACTTCCTGCAGCTGGAGCTCCGCGGCGTACTTCTTGTCGGATATCGGGAAGAGCTCGTCGTCTTCGTCGGTGTCATTTCGCCCGTGGGCGAGGACGGAGAAGTAGAACTCGTCGACGACGGCGACGAGGCCGTCGCTGGAAGACCCGGCTGCCATTTCGGGTGAGAAGGCCAGCAGCAGCCGAGAAGTCGGTTCAGTTCGTTCGCTGGCGTGGCTGATTTAATAGGCACACATACGGGGGTTTGCAAGCCAGAACGTCGTTTTGGTAACCGCAAACCAGAGTGGGGATTTGGAACGCTACTGGTTTTGAGGCCCCAATTGCCGATTTGCATTTAAAGGGAGGTGATGCTAATTTTCAGGGTGATTAAATTCTCTTCTTTGCCATGACGTTGATTTGTTGGATTCATCGTGTAGGAGTAGGGGTAGATTTTCTTTCCAGCAGTGGCAGCCTTGCTTTCTTTGCTTATACCCACACCCACTCTATCACCTCTCACCCCCACTCATTCGGTAAGCTCGTGCTGGCTCTGTATTGAAATACACAATTGCATCATAAAGATTTTCAGATTATATCAGCCTAGTGGGAAGAGTTTCATGTCACCGTGTTCAAGAGTGTCTTGTCGTCTGTAGTAGTTTGAATCGATGATGAAACAAAGTCATCTCTAACATGTGGTTTCATTTTGAGTTTTTATAAGTGATCCATCACATTCAATTGCAATGCAATGTATTGGATGAAATTAAAAACAATACAAGTATCGAAAAAATAAATAAATAAAATACTATAGGCCCCTAATGCTAGTTTCAACATGTTTCGTGATACTCTTTAAAAAAGTGTACACCCAATTTCGTCTCCTTTAAACCGATATGGACATCTCTTCTCTCTTATCATAAATTCATTGCCATGTCATCATTCAATAAAAATAAAATCTCTATGAAACCTGAATTATTACAAATGGCCTTAGAGGGATGCAAAGGAGATATGTTGAGCGGATGTTTTAACTTTGAGTTATGTTATACTAGTCCATCAACCCGTGCTGCCGCATGCTATTAACTTGTGTAGTTTTTAGTCAATGCAGATATTTTATATCACTGTATACACTAATTTTGAAATTATATATGAAGATGCACTTACATTCGTACGCCAAAAAAATGGGCCACCATCAGTATGTAACTATGTATGTGGACATGGATTCTACATGATGGATCATTAAATAACATATTGTAAACTATTTTAGATATTGTTTCTTCATTGATGGAAATAAGCACTAAAAAATTGTGTTTAAACTTTGAAGTGACTCTAGGTACCCAAACAAAAACAGAAAAAATATGTTAGGATTACCTGTGAATCTTTTCTTTCCATGGTCTAATTTGCATGCACGTCGCTATAGTCTAATTGGTGCTAAAAAGAATTTTCACATCAGAATTGAACAACTCTAACCTGGATGGAGTCATGTAAGTTTGTGCAAGTCTTTTTCACCAGCCGGCTGCCTGTTGTGGCGGAGAACCTATGCTTTTCCACCACGTACTGACGAAGAGCGTGCCACATGATACGTACCAAGCATGAGCTTGTTGATGATGATATGGTACCCCTAGCTGACATCAGAAACCTAGAGATCTCTTGGGCAACGAAAGGACAGCAAGTACTCCAAGTGCACACTTAATAATGCTATGAGGGGCTGCCAAGAACTGGTGCCACCGATGAAGGCAGATGTAAATTCTAGCTAGGAATTCAGTCTTTGATTAGGCCTAACTGAAATCAGCCCTGAAAATCCTAACAAATATGCTATGTAGAGTTATGTTTCTTTTTCATGTGCACCAGAAAAATGATCAGAGATCAGATCCATTTATAAATTATAAGCTAGGTTGTTTCCTGACAATCCAAAACTGAAAGTAGTTATTCTAAGGTTGCAGAGAGCTCTGTTTGAGCACAACTATTTTCCAAGGATATCTACGTTGCATGTAGCCAATAGCTATGTATGTATATGCAGTGGAATCTAACTAAACTTCACATACCTTGCCATCATGACAGTATCTTTACAATCTCGTGCCTTGCTCTCTCAGGGGATCAAAGCAGACTCAGAGATCCGTTTTTACTCGTTGCAAGTCCATTGGGCACCACGTGAAGTGGCAACAACGGCCATCAATTTTCTCATGAGGTTCCATCGCCAAAGGGAATCAACATCAGCTAGGCACCAATGATCCGGTCGGTGCATGCACTTCTTGAATTGATGCAACCGGAATAGGAGATCCGTTTTTCTTTTCTGCCAAGGGCTGATCGAGATCGACAACAGGTGACGTTACAGGCGGCGGCGATAGGCTAAACGCGAGAGACGCGAGGAGTCACGAAGGAAGGACATATTTTCCAATTGTATTTTTCTAAAAACCAATTACGTGTGTATCATTTTGTAATGGCATAGGTGGGTAAGTTTAATATAATTTTAGGGGTTATTTTATTCTACTTTTTAATGGTAAATGTGGGTAATTTTTTTCAAATAGAGAATAGATCTTATGGCTATCATGCTTGATGCCTACCAAATCGAGGGTTGGATGTTTCTGATTTTTGTGGGACTTTCTATTATTTATCTTTTTTTCTAGCACGTCTCGTGAGGATTAACATGGAGCCTTCAAAAGGAGCCTCCAATTAGTAATAGTAAGATGGATGTTTTTAATGACAACTGCGGATAATAATAGGACTCCACCTCAAACAATTTCTCAACCAAATTCTACTAACTTTAAGAATAATTAAATGAAGAAGAGTGAATTTCACTGTAGGTCCATAAACTTTTCTCGAGATCTCATCTAGGTCCGTAAACTAAAAAAGCGATCATCTAGGTCCGTAAACTTTTCCTGAGATCTCATCTAGGTACACAAACTAAATAAGCGGTCATCTAGGTCCATGAACTTTTAAAAGTGGTCATCTAGGTCCATAAACTTTTAAAGAGCGGTCGTCAAGGTCAGGCTCGTCGCCACCGCCTTGGACCTAGACGACAGTTCTTTAAAAGTTCATAGACCTAGATGACCACTTATTTAGTTTGCGGATCTAGATGAGACCTCAGAAAAGTTAATGGACCTAGATGACCGTTTTTTTAGTTTGCGGACCTAGATGAGATCTTGGAAAAAGTTCATGGACCTACAGTGAAATTCACTCAATGAAGAATGTGCAAATATGATACTTACATGCTTTGTATTTCAGGACCGATAGAGTAACATTTTGCACCCTATGCCAACAATCAGTCATCGGTTTGGCTGGCTTCTAGTGGCCTCCCTTTTCAAGTGTCACAAATATATAGTTCAATCTTGATATTCAACTAATTCAACACTAAAATTTTATGCTATATTTTATATCCACTCTAATAGATCCAGTTAAATATTGCATCCATATAAAAGACAAAGAAAGGATGTCTACCTGAAGCTCAAAGATTTTTTTTTCTCCTACCCACACGAATTTAGGGCCTCAAATCTAGAATCGACGGTTGAGGTCAACATCGCTCTCTCTAGCTATCTTATATCCTCGGCCACCTCATCCATAATGTCTCCTTTCTTGAGCACCTCCGCCCTCCGCCTTATGGGTCCACCAGTTGCTAGATGTAGCGTTAGCGAGGTTCTTTGCTTGCCTCTTCCTCCATCTTCAATCCTTTCTTCTCAATGCGAGCTTGTCCCCGCTGTCTTCACCACCCCCTCACCTTTGTGCTCTAGCGATGCCCCCACTATCATAGCCACCATCCACTCCCGTGCATGCTAAAATTGTCAATGATGCTCGACCCCATCTCTTGAGACCATCCATCTGTCCATCAATGTTCCACCCTAGCAATGTCACCATTTCCTCGCCTCATCGCTATCCCTCCTACTACCATCACTCACTACCTTACTGCCCCGGTCTTCTCTTCAGGTCACTCGAGATATGTACACTGCCTGTCCAATATGAACTCTAAAACATTGTCGGGGCTAAAAAGAAGGCCAAGAGGTGTGAGAGGAAAATTCGTATACGGGGGTAGGGAACTTTCACATAGAGAATGCTATGCATTTAGAGCCCGTTTGCTCCAAGGACTGAAAATATTGCTTGGCCCAAGTAGTGTTGACATGCAGGCGTTGCGCAGCAGTTACATGGGAGGCTTCAATCCAAATAGCCCCTTAACACCAATGTGATATCCTGTCCAGATACATCCAGAGTGCCCCCACCTCTATCTTATATAATTCCTCCCCTGGACTTCACGCATCTCCCTTTACGTTCTCATGTTGTCCCCTCTCAGTCCCTCAGCATGCGCCGCCTTTGCCCCTGCATCCAACATTTGTCTCGCCCACGCCGCCTCCGATGCCGGTAAGGACCGTCCTCCTTCATCTCCTTCCCTTCCTCCCCCTCCATCCGGATCTGAGGAAAATCATACATCGCCTTCGTGTTCATCTTCATCCCCTATTCATGCCCTGTCTTTTGCCTCCGTGAGTGTCTCCGCCCTACCCTCATGCTCTGTCTTTGGCGGCGCCCCACCTTGCCCTCTTGCTCGGTCTCTAGCGGCTTCCACCGCCAGATCTATTTTCACGGACCATCGTTTTGCTAACCCATCTCCACTAGGATATCACCTGATTCCCGTGCCATGACACTGTCCACCCGTTGTTCCTCTGCCGTCTCCCGTCTCGACTTATTATAGCCCGCCTCCATCGAAGGGCCGGCTACCTCCTCAGAGCTCCCTCTCTCTTCGACAACCCTAATCTCGAATCCTAATACCAACCTTATAACTCTAAAATTCCGAACCCTAAGATTGCTGGAGCCACGCCCGGGTCAGCACCAATCAAAGAAGGCTCCAAATACATATAGTTAGTTTCTCTCCAACATTTTTACTTTTCTAATCTTTCTCTTTTTTTAGTTTTCTTTTTCAGCGAAGAATGGCTTCCGACGGGCATCGTGTTCGCCCTCTTTCCAAAAGGGCCTCTCGCGTTTGGCTAAACCGAGAGCGAATCCTCGGGGGAAAAAAAAACCCAGCACGGAAGAAACCACACCGTGGCCCAAAACGACACGCTCGGACCCTCGCATGAGCCCGCGAAAGATGGGAATCGCCAAACCAAGAGAAGCAGCAAAACATGTCAAAAAAAAAAGCAGCAAAACAGCCGTTGGGCGATTCGATTGGGCGTGGAAAATCCACCGCGCCAGACCCCCCAAAGCGGCGTCGGAGCGTTGCCTCGTGCGGCGGCCGCAGGTATCATCCCATCCCACAAATCACCTATCTATTCCTCTTCGCATTCCAGATTCGAAAAGCTAATTTAATCCGCGCTCTTGTTTTCTTTTACCATCCCCTCCTCAGGAATAATGAGTCGTCACGATCCTCGTCGCCGAGCCCACAAACAGGAAGCGCGTGAGCACGGCGGCAGCAGCAGCATTAATCAGGGGCTGCGTGAAGAGAAGGATCCACGCGCACCAGGCGATTCTTCCAATCCGAGCGGTTCGTCTCGCCCTCTGCTATTGCCCGCAACAATCAGCGCCTCAAGGGAGACTAGAAAAGGGTTGGTGGGAATTTTTTTGAGGTCCGTTATAAATTTCTTTGACTGGATCGCCACCACACCCGCGCCCTCGCATTGCCGTCGATATTCTGGTTGGGGGATTCGCGGAGGAATTAGGGTTCCGTCCTCTCTCGCCCCACGGCTATACCCTTCCTTACTGTCCCAAATCGAATCCCCGGTTGCGCCGCCGCCGGCGTGCTTCCGGCCCTGGGTAAGCGGATTTTCCAGCCCGGGCTTCGATTTGGTCCCCATGTCTGTGTGCCAGTTCGTTTGGTCTGGTTATTCTGGTGGAGTGGTGGTGGTTCCGGCGGGTTTTGGTCGGATTTTTCTGGGGCTTATCCACGTGGTCTTGCAATTTTCCTGTTGCAGGTGCAGTGGTGGCATGAGCTGAGGTGCGGGAGCTAGTTATTTCTTCAGCCATGTTTCAGATCCAGAGCACCTCGTGGCCGAACTGCGTGCTCCTCGCCGTGCTATGTGGGAAGTCTGCCGAGAAGAAGCAGAGTGTGGCTTGCCTGGTGCCTGAGCCGAAGCGGGTGCGGCCGTCCTACCCCTTCCCGGAGCTCGTCTCCTCTGGGAGATTGGAGGTCAGTTCGTTTTGCTGTGTAGTGTGGACAGATGTTTGTTTTTGAGTTCTCAGTTAAAGGGTGGACTTGGGGATATGCAGGTGCACACGCTGATCAATCCCTCGGTGGAGCAATTCAAAGAGGTGCTGCAGGCGCTGCAACCTAACTTGTTGTACCTTCAGGGGCAGCAGCTAGAGAATGAAAAGGAGATAGGTTCACTTGTCTGGGGTGATACCGATTTATCGGACCCTCAGACGCTTAGCTCACTCATCAGACCACCATTTCCGACCATTGTAAGCTCCAAACTTTTGTTGAATTGATAAATAGTGTGTATTCATTGCTGTAATTTTCTGTTCAACGTTTTTTTGCCTGACTGGTGAACATGAGATGCATCAGTGCACTTTAGTCTATAGTTACATATCGAGCCTTGAAAAAGGAAGCTCAGCATGACAATCTGATATGTCACTATGACTGCGTTGCACACTTCTAAAGCATGCTATTGAAAGCACTAGGAGTTAGGCACGCACCATATGGCCAGGAGACGGTGACAATTTTGAGCTTGCATTTGCTGATCACTGTTAGTTTTATTTCGGATAATATAAAGTCTATGCAGTTTGGATGCTGAATCTATTCAAATTGCTCTGTAAGAATAGTTGAAGTTGTCTGGTTGGTATTCTGACCTGAAATTGCTGGATTTTAATTCGGACCGTTGAGATTTGATTGCCAAGCTTCTACTGGAGATGTTGAAACTTCTCTCCTGATCCGGGTTCGAAGCACGACACCATTTACGGTTTGATTGATGTGGCTATTATAACTGGCATGTGATATTGTTGCATGTGGATCACTGGATTGTATCCTTTAACCCTGGATTAGTTTAGCCTCCCTCATTGTTGTAGAAACGTTCTCGTTCCAGGTTCTTGTAGAAACGTTCTCGGGTCCAGATTGTTTTCAGAAACGTTTCTCTAATGAATCAGAATCACTTTGTGGAATCGTATGGCTAACTTGCTAGATTGAGATTCTTGAAAGTGAGGTACAGAATATTCTCTAACATTGTTTTACATGAAAAAAACATAGAAATAGATTGGTTTTACAGAAAATATTGAAACTTTTGTGGGTGAACCGGTGAAGAATAATACAAATGCGACCTGTTTTAATTTGTTGCACTTAAAAAGGATTATTAACAAAAAAATCCATTGCTAGAGTAGAAGGGAAGCAATACACAGAATCAGTTCAACCCACTGCCAGCAGCCGTTTCACGTGCCCAGGCAGAAAAGAGAGAATCAATACAAGTGATTCACCAGGGAAACGTTTGGCTCTCTCCCTGTTTGGCAGCGTATCTAGCTAGAATTGGAAACGGTCTGAGCTGCCAAACGGGTCTCTAAGTGTCGCTTGCTACTAATTATTCAGTTTCCTTTTATTATGTGGTTTTCACTTCCTTTTTTGTCGTTTTCTGCATATAGCTATTAATATGTGTCTGCACTAAACACAGGTTTATTTGGAAGTTCCCATAGGGGAAAAGCTTGCCCAATCACTTCATTCAGAGGTATTTTTTTGTATATTTTTTACTTCTTTTCAATGAATTGGTTGTTATTGTGCATTTGCCATAGTTGGTCTGTAGATAGCGCATGTATGTTTATAGGAGAAATATAGCTGGTACTGATTGTTAGAATGTGCTAATCAACCTTTTTCCCCTAAACAAAGTGACTGTTATTTTTGGAATTTATGTGCAAATTGAGCAAACTGTATATCTTGACATTCTTTCCTTCAGGGAATACCATATGTAATATATTGGAGGAATTCATTTTCATCTTATGCAGCATCTCATTTTCGCCAGGCACTAATGTCAGTTGTTCAAAGGTATCACCATCATAAATGTGTTATACGTCTGCCATTTTATTTTGTTTCACACCTAACATTTGAGTATTCTGGTTGTAGTTCCTGCAGCCATACATGGGATGCATTTCAACTTGCACATGCCTCATTTCGACTATACTGTGTAAGAAATAATCATGTACAGAGTGTTAAGCTTGGTCCTCGCCTACTTGGGGATGCTCCAAAGATTAATGTTATCCCTGCTGAGAATGAAGTGATTGAGGAAGAAGGTTGCTCTGAAGCTTTTCTGGCTATAAAAATATACGATGAAGACGTGAACGTGAAATTTCTAGTCTGTGGAGTGCCATGCACGCTGGTAAGCTTTAGCAGCTATGCCTCGATTTATCATTTTATTTTTTCCTTGTTCCAATCAATGATTTCACTGCTGTATCAATTGCAGGATGCATGTTTATTGGGTGCCCTGGAGGATGGTTTGAATGCTCTGTTGAATATTGAGGTATGTGCCCATCATTCCAGTAATCAAGATTAGATTCCAGAAAACTATTGAGTTTTGAATAGATGTAACTTTACATGGAAGTGCTAGTTTATTGAACTTCTGAGAGGAGATGATTTTAACTAGGATTTTTTTTAGTATTACTTTATGAACTATATAGGAATAGCAACTTTGACATTTTAAGAACCTCTGTACAAGTTAGAGCTAAGCATGCTAACTTAGGGGCTGTTTGGGAGAGCTCCGCTCCAAAATTCTGTAGCCAAACACCTCCAGCTCCAATAACTCCAGCTCCACAAAAAATATGGATCTGGAGGCCAACTCCAGGTTTTTTTGGGAGCTCCTCAAGAGGTGCTCCAGAAACACTAATTTCATACATCCACGTGAAATTGTGGAAGAATAACCCACCATTGCCACTGATTACACATCTCTCTGATACCAGTTCGTTTTCTTTTTCCTATCCCGCGCTCGTTCCTCACCATCCGCGTTCGTTTCCTTTTTACCGCTGCCCAGGAAAGCAAACCTTGCCAAAGCCTCTGCAGTTCCGGTCAGCTGGTGCTTTCTGCGGCCATGGAGACCGACGAAATATATAGATCATGTAGACCTTCGTTGATTCTGCTTGTCTTTCCTCCTCGATCCAATGTCCAGCTGCCTCTCCGTGTGCCTCCCTTGGGTCGGGAGTTGAGGCGGCCATGCTATTACTCCACCAATGGAGACCCCATGATCAATGTTCGAATAACAATTACATTTCTAGGTCTGATCGAAGGCAAATTAGATGCAACATTTGCACCAGAGTACACTTCGTGTCACCGTGTACCTGTGTAATTAAAGTTATAACACAAAATCGAAGGTATTCTAGTCTAGTATGTCTAGATGCAGTCAATTTAAGGTCCATCGTAGTAGCAGTAGGTGGAGATCATGTGGCCCTGTAGAATTTTGCGTGCCAAGAGTACAGCACCGTTCTTTCATCTCCGGGCTGAGCACTTGCATGTCGGAGGTGCTAGAATAATAATCATTGCAATAAGCGTAATAGAATTGTAGCATCATGACAGGATCGTCGAACAACATGAAAAAACTAATCAATAAAAGGTCTAAAGAAGGAAAACAAAAAACATTGCAATTATACAAGGGTAAAAAAGGCTTTTCTCATTAAATCCTATGATTTCCAGAGTTGGGAGTCACTCCGGTAGCCAAACAGGTTAATGGCTCCATATTTTTTTAGAGTTGGTAAAGTGGAGCTGAAAAAGATGGAGTTTGTGGAGCGGAGCTATTTTTTTTTTGGAGCGGAGCTCTCCCAAACAGCCCCTAAGTTAGCATGCTTAGCTCTAACTTGTACAGAGGTTCTTAAAATGTCAAAGTTGCTATTCCTATATAGTTCATAAAGTAATACTAAAAAAAATCCTAGTTAAAATCATCTCCTCTCAGAAGTTCAATAAACTAGCACTTCCATGTAAAGTTACATCTATTCAAAACTCAATAGTTTTCTGGAATCTAGTCTTGATCACTGGAATGATGGGCACATACCTCAATATTCAACAGAGCATTCAAACCATCCTCCAGGGCACCCAATAAACATGCATCCTGCAATTGATACAGCAGTGAAATCATTGATTGGAACAAGGAAAAAATAAAATGATAAATCGAGGCATAGCTGCTAAAGCTTACCAGCGTGCATGGCACTCCACAGACAAGAAATTTCACGTTCACATCTTCATCGTATATTTTTATAGCCAGAAAAGCTTCAGAGCAACCTTCTTCCTCAATCACTTCATTCTCAGCAGGGATAACATTAATCTTTGGAGCATCCCCAAGTAGGCGAGGACCAAGCTTAACACTCTGTACATGATTATTTCTTACACAGTATAGTCGAAATGAGGCATGTGCAAGTTGAAATGCATCCCATGTATGGCTGCAGGAACTACAACCAGAATACTCAAATGTTAGGTGTGAAACAAAATAAAATGGCAGACGTATAACACATTTATGATGGTGATACCTTTGAACAACTGACATTAGTGCCTGCAGCCATACATGGGATGCATTTCAACTTGCACATGCCTCATTTCGACTATACTGTGTAAGAAATAATCATGTACAGAGTGTTAAGCTTGGTCCTCGCCTACTTGGGGATGCTCCAAAGATTAATGTTATCCCTGCTGAGAATGAAGTGATTGAGGAAGAAGGTTGCTCTGAAGCTTTTCTGGCTATAAAAATATACGATGAAGACGTGAACGTGAAATTTCTAGTCTGTGGAGTGCCATGCACGCTGGTAAGCTTTAGCAGCTATGCCTCGATTTATCATTTTATTTTTTCCTTGTTCCAATCAATGATTTCACTGCTGTATCAATTGCAGGATGCATGTTTATTGGGTGCCCTGGAGGATGGTTTGAATGCTCTGTTGAATATTGAGGTATGTGCCCATCATTCCAGTAATCAAGATTAGATTCCAGAAAACTATTGAGTTTTGAATAGATGTAACTTTACATGGAAGTGCTAGTTTATTGAACTTCTGAGAGGAGATGATTTTAACTAGGATTTTTTTTAGTATTACTTTATGAACTATATAGGAATAGCAACTTTGACATTTTAAGAACCTCTGTACAAGTTAGAGCTAAGCATGCTAACTTAGGGGCTGTTTGGGAGAGCTCCGCTCCAAAATTCTGTAGCCAAACACCTCCAGCTCCAATAACTCCAGCTCCACAAAAAATATGGATCTGGAGGCCAACTCCAGGTTTTTTTGGGAGCTCCTCAAGAGGTGCTCCAGAAACACTAATTTCATACATCCACGTGAAATTGTGGAAGAATAACCCACCATTGCCACTGATTACACATCTCTCTGATACCAGTTCGTTTTCTTTTTCCTATCCCGCGCTCGTTCCTCACCATCCGCGTTCGTTTCCTTTTTACCGCTGCCCAGGAAAGCAAACCTTGCCAAAGCCTCTGCAGTTCCGGTCAGCTGGTGCTTTCTGCGGCCATGGAGACCGACGAAATATATAGATCATGTAGACCTTCGTTGATTCTGCTTGTCTTTCCTCCTCGATCCAATGTCCAGCTGCCTCTCCGTGTGCCTCCCTTGGGTCGGGAGTTGAGGCGGCCATGCTATTACTCCACCAATGGAGACCCCATGATCAATGTTCGAATAACAATTACATTTCTAGGTCTGATCGAAGGCAAATTAGATGCAACATTTGCACCAGAGTACACTTCGTGTCACCGTGTACCTGTGTAATTAAAGTTATAACACAAAATCGAAGGTATTCTAGTCTAGTATGTCTAGATGCAGTCAATTTAAGGTCCATCGTAGTAGCAGTAGGTGGAGATCATGTGGCCCTGTAGAATTTTGCGTGCCAAGAGTACAGCACCGTTCTTTCATCTCCGGGCTGAGCACTTGCATGTCGGAGGTGCTAGAATAATAATCATTGCAATAAGCGTAATAGAATTGTAGCATCATGACAGGATCGTCGAACAACATGAAAAAACTAATCAATAAAAGGTCTAAAGAAGGAAAACAAAAAACATTGCAATTATACAAGGGTAAAAAAGGCTTTTCTCATTAAATCCTATGATTTCCAGAGTTGGGAGTCACTCCGGTAGCCAAACAGGTTAATGGCTCCATATTTTTTTAGAGTTGGTAAAGTGGAGCTGAAAAAGATGGAGTTTGTGGAGCGGAGCTATTTTTTTTTTGGAGCGGAGCTCTCCCAAACAGGCCCTTATATGTAACATGTTGATGTGAACTTGGAATTGTAACTTGGAATTGTTGAGTGTATGAGTGTTTGTTCAAGTCTCTGTATGACTCCTTTCTTCTATTAATATAATGATACACAGCTCTCCTGCATGTTCGAGATTTTTTTTTATATGCAGCATGTACTCATATATTTAAATTAGTTAATGTCTTTTAATTTGGATGGAAGAAAGAAACAGTGTGAGGACCCATTTTGTTTCATATAGGTTAGCATTTGCTTCCTTTTCAACTTAAGAAACTAAACATGCTGACTAAAATGGGTAAAACAGTGCATTTTGCCATGCAAGGTAGCCTTGATAAAATGGATTACTAACATGACAAGAAGGGTGGCTGCCTTCTAACTACATGCCACTATTTAGGACATTGGTTGAATATTTTTTTTGACTTCATTCAATTAGCTTGCATTTCAATAGTGATTCCCAGTAAAATAGAATTGAAAGCAAAGGGTTGCATATTTTAAGTTGTTACTAGCTTTCAAGTTCGATCATACTTTTCGTTTGTTAAGCAACAAAACATTGGTTTGATACTTTGATCTATTAAATAGAGGTGTCTTCAGAGGCAGAATTATTTAATCAATCTTAGTACTCTCCCGCATTCTATTTTGAGTTTAAGCATATTTGCTATAGGCCCTGGTTGATGGCTGAGCTCTTTTACTTATTTCAGATTCGTGGGGGTAAACTTCAGAACCGAGTCAGGTATCTCATATTAAGCAATGTATCTCATAACTTCTGGTACATCAAACATTTTATAACTCAGGCATGGGTCAGGTTTACAGTGTATCATTGGCCTTTTGATTTGTATATTTTATAATTTCTTGGTCTCAGAATGATTTTTTGCATTGTATTCTTGCCTTTTGCTTCAGTAATCGTGCTGATAATTTTGATCTCAGCACATTTTGATCCTCAAATTTGATGGCGTATAAATAAACTATTGTATCTTAATTTTGAAACTGAAGTTAACTAGTTAAGTTCAATAAAAACGAAACTGGTAACCCAGATTTATATTTTCATTGATTACCTGGTGATGTAGGCCTGTAGATATATTTTTACTATATGCAGTCAATTTAAGGTCCATCGTAGTAGCAGTAGGTGGAGATCATGTGGCCCTGTAGAATTTTGCGTGCCAAGAGTACAGCACCGTTCTTTCATCTCCGGGCTGAGCACTTGCATGTCGGAGGTGCTAGAATAATAATCATTGCAATAAGCGTAATAGAATTGTAGCATCATGACAGGATCGTCGAACAACATGAAAAAACTAATCAATAAAAGGTCTAAAGAAGGAAAACAAAAAACATTGCAATTATACAAGGGTAAAAAAGGCTTTTCTCATTAAATCCTATGATTTCCAGAGTTGGGAGTCACTCCGGTAGCCAAACAGGTTAATGGCTCCATATTTTTTTAGAGTTGGTAAAGTGGAGCTGAAAAAGATGGAGTTTGTGGAGCGGAGCTATTTTTTTTTTGGAGCGGAGCTCTCCCAAACAGGCCCTTATATGTAACATGTTGATGTGAACTTGGAATTGTAACTTGGAATTGTTGAGTGTATGAGTGTTTGTTCAAGTCTCTGTATGACTCCTTTCTTCTATTAATATAATGATACACAGCTCTCCTGCATGTTCGAGATTTTTTTTTATATGCAGCATGTACTCATATATTTAAATTAGTTAATGTCTTTTAATTTGGATGGAAGAAAGAAACAGTGTGAGGACCCATTTTGTTTCATATAGGTTAGCATTTGCTTCCTTTTCAACTTAAGAAACTAAACATGCTGACTAAAATGGGTAAAACAGTGCATTTTGCCATGCAAGGTAGCCTTGATAAAATGGATTGCTAACATGACAGGAAGGGTGGCTGCCTTCTAACTACATGCCACTATTTAGGACATTGGTTGAATATTTTTTTTGACTTCATTCAATTAGCTTGCATTTCAATAGTGATTCCCAGTAAAATAGAATTGAAAGCAAAGGGTTGCATATTTTAAGTTGTTACTAGCTTTCAAGTTCGATCATACTTTTCGTTTGTTAAGCAACAAAACATTGGTTTGATACTTTGATCTATTAAATAGAGGTGTCTTCAGAGGCAGAATTATTTAATCAATCTTAGTACTCTCCCGCATTCTATTTTGAGTTTAAGCATATTTGCTAGGCCCTGCTTGATGGCTGAGCTTTTTTACTTGTTTCAGATTCGTGGGGGTAAACTTCAGAACCGAGTCAGGTATCTCATATTAAGCAATGTATCTCATAACTTCTGGTACATCAAACATTTTATAACTCAGGCATGGGTCAGGTTTACAGAGTATAGTTGGCCTTATGATTGTTTGCATTGTATTCTTGCCTCTTGCTTCAGTAATCCTGCCGATAATTTTGATCTCAGCACATTTTGATCCTCGAATTTGATGGCGTATCTATTGTATCTTAATTTTGAAACTGAAGTTAACTAGTTAAGTTAAATAAAAACGAAACTGGTAACCCAGATTTATATTTTCATTGATTACCTGGTGATGTAGGCCTGTAGATATATTTTTACTATGTCCACTAATGGTATTTTAGATGCTGCTGTTTTCTCTAGACTGTAGTTCTTTGTTGTGAATATCTGTGTTTGTGGTTTTAATAAAATAGAAATAAAAGTATCACTGTTTGTCAAAAAATGTTTATTTTGTTCAGAGCAGAAGCTTACAACATTTCTGTTTCCAGTGCTCCTCCTCCGCCTCTACAAGCTGAGACTCTTTCACATGGGGTTGTTACAATGCGCTGTGGTATCACAACTTCCAGTTCTTCACACATGTCACTTCTTGTTTCTGGTAGCCCTCAAACTTGTTTTGATGATCAGGTATCGATTTTACATAAATGAAGCATTTTTCTAGTCCTTATCTTTATGTGGCAAAAAAAATAATAATATGTTGCCTTGTGACGTGCAGCTTTTAGAGAGTCATATCAAGAATGAAATTATTGAGAAGATCCAGCTGGTTCGTGCTGTATCGAATGGTGAGGATAACAAGCCATCTTCAGATGAGCCTTTGTCTTCCATGTGCTTGGCTTGTGGAGCTTCTACTTTTGAAGTCCAGATGACAATGCCTAAATGGGCAGCACAGGTGATTTTTCTTCAAAGTGTACCTTATATTTATTTCAATCATCATTTGGTGCAAACCTTTCTACTCCTTCCGTTCCCACTTACTATTCGTTTTGCCTTTGTCTAGGTGCATAGCAAAAGCAATGTATCTAGAAAAGCCAAATGAATGATAATTTTGAATGGATGGAGTATATAGCATTCTACCTTTTTGTTTATATATTCTTTTCCTTGTGTTTAAAAAATATGTTGTTTGAGCCGCTAGCAAAAGGAAAAAGGCATCAATGATCTTGGTGCCATATTTGTTGCTGTTGAATTTTGTAAACCCAAGCTTTGTCTTATACTCGCACTGCTGTTCTGGGTGGTTTTCTGTTGTAGGGTATTTATTCTGAGGGAAGCTCTATAAATTCCAGTGTCTTGCTGCAAGTACTGTTTATGTTAGCACCTAGGGCTTTAGTGTATAATTACGTCCCTTTATCTGCTTCAATATAATCATCTGAACATGACCTTAGTAGCAAAGCCGGGCAATGCCTTGTCTAAGGAATAGCAAGGTTTTGGTGACATGTAATTGGACTGTGGCTTGCCCTCTTTACAAAATAGTTGAGTTGTCTGAACCACATCGCGGTTCATCTTCCAATCCCATTTTGGGGATTTGTTTATCATTTCCTTGCATAGCTTTATGCGACTGGATCCTATTTCATCTCTGAATGAAGATTATGTTTCATTGTCTAGGTTTTGAAACATCTTGCGCGAAATATCTCCTACAGAAGCTTGGTTGCACTTGGAATTGCTTGTGTAAATGGCACACCAGTATCTTCATTTGATAGGCAGGATGCAGATCGTCTTCTTTTCTTTTGCTCTAACCAGTGCAAAGATCAAGCTATTGAAAATGGTCCATATGCCTATCTATCAAGATGGTCGGCTTCTCTTACTAAGGATAGAAGTCTCGAGTCAGAACAAATTTCAATTGGCGCAAATGGAGTTATAGAGGATAATAAGCATCTTATTGAAGGGTCTTGTCTATCATCATTGAAGCCGAAGTTAAAGCCTGCAACAATGAGACCCCTTCCCCACCCTCCCAAGCAACACACCAATCACTTTATGGGTTTACCTCAGCCTATCATTCATGATGCTACTCAAGTAAAGCCTAGTTTGCCAGCCCCTCCACCTGTAAAGCATAGCATGTCACCTGTTGTCGCAGCAACTCAAAGAAAATCATCATATGGGCCATCACGCATTCAACCATCAGTTCCATTGCATCCTCTGCCAATGAAGAAACATGGGTGTGATCGGTTGCCCATCCGTGTTTGCTCTGAAGTACACTTCTTGGATCATCTTTTTTTTTCCTTTTGTATCCTTACACCTTCCTAGGCAGTTAGCCATCTCACTTTTTGGCATCTTTTGCAGGAAGACTTCTTGAAAGATGTCATGCAGTTTCTACTTCAGAGGGGGCACACCCGTCTCGTACCTCAAGGGGGACTGACAGAATTCCCTGATGCAGTCTTAAATACAAAGCGTCTTGATTTATATAATTTATACAAAGAGGTAATCACGCACTTCTGCTGTCCTATTGTATCAGCATATATTTTTTTTGTTAATAATATGGCGGTAAACCCACAGGTCTTAGAACAGAGGTCAGTTCAGCCTTACAAAAACTGAAATGAACCAGTAGACCTATGCTAAATCTTTTTTAGTTTGTACAAAGACATCTATCCACCATGAATGGTATCACAGATCTAGGACATAAAGAGAACTAGGATACACCCCCGTTTTTAAATTTTTTGACGGTGGTTTTTTTGCTTGTCTTAAACATCATATATTTAAAGACGGAGGCAGTAACATGAAAATCCTAAGCTTCTAAACTCCTGTCAATCTAGAGCTGCTGTGTCCCAAATTATAGTTTGTTTTGGCTTTTCTAGATGCATAGCTTTTGCATCTAGATATACGCTATGTCTAGAAAAGGCAAAATGATCTATAATTTGGAACAGAGGGAGTAGAAGATATTGCCAAAAAAAGGAAGAAAATATCAGGAGATATATAATGATTTTGCTGACAAATAATGATTGCCATAATTCAGGTGGTATCCCGAGGTGGCTTTTATTTAGGCAATGGCATAAATTGGAAAGGTCAAGTCTTTTCAAAGATGCGCAACCATACAATTACAAACAAAATGACGGTGTGTATTTACTTATTTATTTATTTACTGTCTTACCCAAGAAGACTTTGAGGTTGTTGTTTTCTATGCTACCATATTGTGGTAATTTTGATGTTAGTTCTTATTCTTATATTTACCCTGCTATATAGAAAAGTTGTTTCGATTTTTGCACAACTTCAGCTATTCTGAGGGGTACATGGTGCTGATGGTTTAGTGCTAAAAATTATTATTTTGGGAACTTAACGCTATCTGACATTCAGGCTCATTTGCCATTATAATAATTCTGTTAATGCACACTTTTACATACAGGGTGTAGGGAACACGCTGAAGAGGCATTATGAGACGTATTTA
Organism: Echinochloa crus-galli; assembly: GCA_900205405.1. Classification (NCBI taxonomy): domain Eukaryota; kingdom Viridiplantae; phylum Streptophyta; class Magnoliopsida; order Poales; family Poaceae; genus Echinochloa; species Echinochloa crus-galli. The sequence continues at coordinate 915,601 of OAMR01000231.1, read as the reverse complement.
CTGGAATATGAACTTGCACATGACGATGTTGATGCGGAATGTTGCTTGATTTGCCACAGGTTTGAGGATTTGATTTCATTATAGTATATCTGCTGACAGTATTCAATTTCAGTAGAATCTAATATGGCCCTTCATGTATTTGCAGTAGTGATCTGGGCGATTGGGTGAACTGTGGATTATGTGGAGAATGGGCCCACTTTGGCTGTGATAGACGGCAAGGGCTGGGCGCTTTTAAGGTAGACACTTGCTGATTGCAGAGTACCATGCGTTTAAATTTCAAGAATGTCGAAGTTTAGGTTGTTTATTGATCTTTGCTGCTGTGGCAACAGGACTATGCGAAGGAAGATGGGCTGGAATATATTTGCCCCCAGTGTAGCCTTGTGAAAAACAAGAAGCCGCCCGTCGGAGTAGGCAATGGCTTAGCGGCATCTGCACCACAAATTGCTAATTAACTTATGTTATTGTTCCCTTTGCCTTTTGTCCCACTTTTAGGTTTTGGTTTGGGGTAGAGAATATAGGTTAAGCATGTGCAGTGCTGATATGTATTATCGATTGATCCTTAGGTTCACAAAAAGAGAAACTTTAATCATCGGCAACAAAGCTCAAAATTTTGTGATCAGATAAATTGTGCTTCTGTTCTGTGGTTAACTATTTTTTGGCGCAGTTTGTTAGTAATATATTGGGTTCGATGTGGCTTGTTTAACATATTGCAAGTTATATTTCATTTTCTGACATGATAACTGCTAGAGTTCATGTTATGTTTGGATTGTATTTACCATAAGTCTTAAAGCAACTCCAAAAACAAAATCCTAAAAAGCTGTCACTATTGAGGATTTGCGTGCTCTTGTAGAACCCAAAACCTTTTACTATCCCCAATAATCATCGGTGGTCATCAATAATCCAAACTAACCAAATAGTAGCGGAGTTGTATCTTCCCCGATACGTCGTTGTTTATTTGCTCGCTCGCACCCAAATAAACAACCTGATTTATGCTCCTGCCCGCGCGCATAGCGTCGTCCGACCGCTGGCAGCCAAAGCATCGGCATGCGGATGTTGCCGTGCGCTGCTTGGAGCACCTCTTGCCGTACTACACCACCAGCCCTGCCCAGAGGAGCGCCGCCGGGCATCTCCATGCTGCAGCCGGACATCCATTGCCGCCTTCGTCCTGTTTGTTTGTTGGATTATCAGCCACCAGCCAGCAGTGTTTTTCTCTCAGTAAAAACCAGCACCAACCACTAACCAGCCAATAGTGTTTTTCTCTCAGAAAAAACCAGCACCAGCCAAACGAACAGGTTGCTTGACAGAATGTTCTATGGCTGCCATGGTTCCTCAATTGATACCATCATCAAGAATGGTGATGTGTGGTGTGTTTGATTCGAATTGTTAATCTGTTTCGATTGCAACTGTTTTATGACTCTTCATGAGACGATGATTTCGATTTTGGAAATAATTTGTTTAGCCTGGACTATTCGATGCATTTGGACTATACGTTATGTTCAATATTTATGGATCAGAAATGTTGATAAATTGTGTACAGTACTAACATAATGTTTTGGACTATTTGGATGTCAAAATAGAGTATTTATAGTGTTCATTCAAAAGTATAGATGAAATAGAATAAATGGATTATTTAGGATCAGTTACTGGGAGCTGCAAAATTCTACCCACATTAAAAATAAAGGTGTATAATTTCACCCGTTAGACAATACTCCCTCTGTCTTGTAATACAAGACGTTGTAGAGTTCAAAATTTGTACTCAAATACAAGGCATTCTAGGTATATTTAAACCATTGTTTTTTAAATTATTGAAAGACCAGTCTCAATGCACAGTTTCACTATACGGTTACCTAGTACAGAAACTCTTTCTTCTCTCTTATGCCACATCAGCACATTTAATATCATGAAACTCGCCATGAAACCCTACTGAGATTGGCATTGACCTTAGAGTTAGTATGGTTAGTTTGGTTGATTGGTGGATAAACATAAGTTGGCTCATTGATACTTGTAACTGTCGTTAAAACAATCAAATAATACAACTTTCACGTAAGGGGTATATGCATCTTTTGCTAGTCTCTCTAATATGTCAAAAAAAAACTCTAGGATTTCTTGTATTACAGAACGGATGGAGTATGTCATTTGTAGATTTTTATTATTGGACCCATTGTGGCGTTGCCTTACCTCTTTCACACTTGAATTTTGGACCATCAAATTTTCTTCAAATCATTACGACGATTGTTATTTTCTTCTTTTGATCATTAACGGATTAAGCGAGCAGCATCACCACGGTGTGTTCAGTCTCCAATTAACGGATATTGAAACTGAAATCAAACTAATAATCATGCCGACGGACACTTTGTATCCACGTTCGAATGGCTCACATGCATTACAAAACAACGAATGTACTGAATTTCAGCCACAACTATGCCTGCCTGCGCGCAGTCATGCAAAAATCTCATCTGTTGAATTCTCGCATCCCCTGAACTCTCGCCAAACTAATCTTTAATCTTTCTTGGCGAAGAGCAGCCGCGCCCGGAGCTCGGCGGCGTCGACGTCGTGCATGTGGTTCTCCGGCATCCAGCACCCCGTGTTGGGGTCCCTCATCCAGAATCCCTCCTCCGCCTTGGGCAGCTTGGCCGCCTTCTCCGCCGCCGCCCCCGGCAGCCTGGTGGCCTTGCCGGTTGCCACTTCGACGGGCTCTTTCCGCGCCACCGCCGCCGCCGCGGCGCTGTACGTCCGGCGGCCGCAGCTCACCACCTTCGGGCCGTAAAGGCCGGCGATCCGAGACGAGAGAAGAGCGCGCGCTGCCATCCTCGATGTATGGCAGATGGCTCGTGGTCGCTAGGGTTTTGGGCGGCGGACGTGGCCGGATTCCCGATTGTTATAGGCAAGCCGCCGCGAGTCGGCGGCGCGTAATCCGGCTCAACCTCGTTGCGGGCACTTCGAGTCGGTTACGAGGCGTTCGGATAGAAACAAGGAAACATTGTATATGCGCCATTCTCCAGCCCATATTGTATATGGGCCATTTATTAGGCCCAATTTTTGTTTCCATCCAACGAAAGGCAAGGATGGATTGTTAGACTTAAACCCATTGGAAAAAGTCTATTTTAAATCCCTCATATTTAGCCGTCGTTCGTTTTTTGTCCTCTAAGTGTAAAACCAGAAATTTTTGATCCTCCAAGTTTCAAAACTGTGCGTTTTACATCCCTCGGCGGTTTCGACGGCGGTTTCGCTGACGTGGCGCGTTGACGTGGCATGCCTAAAATGGCTGAAACTTTGAAAAATCATATAAAATCGTAAAAAAATGATAAAATGATCAATCCAATTTTTTTAGCTTCCTTGTGAGCATCTTTACACAGTGGAGTCATTTATGTACATATTTTATATTATTTTCTAGTCGAAATAAAATAGACAAGAAAAGATCAATCCACCCTTGTCTTTCGTTGGAGGATGGAAATAAAAGTTGGGCCTCATAATGGCCCATGCAAAATGGGCTGGAGAATGGCGCCAACGCGGGTTTCTATCCGAACGCCTCGTAACCGACTCGAAGTGCCCGCAACGAGGTCGAGCCGGATTACGCGCCGCCGACTCGCGGCGGCTTGCCTATAACAATCGGGAATCCGGCCACGTCCGCCGCCCAAAACCCTAGCGACCACGAGCCATCTGCCATACATTGAGGATGGCAGCGCGCGCTCTTCTCTCGTCTCGGATCGCCGGCCTTTACGGCCCGAAGGTGGTGAGCTGCGGCCGCCGGACGTACAGCGCCGCGGCGGCGGCGGTGGCGCGGAAAGAGCCCGTCGAAGTCGCAGCCGGCAAGCTGGCCAGGCTGCCGGGGGGCGGCGGCGGAGAAGGCGGCCAAGCTGCCCAAGGCGGAGGAGGGATTCTGGATGAGGGACCCCAACACGGGGTGCTGGATGCCGGAGAACCACATGCACGACGTCGACGCCGCCGAGCTCCGGGCGCGGCTGCTCTTCGCCAAGAAAGATTAAAGATTAGTTTGGCGAGAGTTCAGGGGATGCGAGAATTCAACAGATGAGATTTTTGCATGACTGCGCGCAGGCAGGCATAGTTGTGGCTGAAATTCAGTACATTCGTTGTTTTGTAATGCATGTGAGCCATTCGAACGTGGATACAAAGTGTCCGTCGGCATGATTATTAGTTTGATTTCAGTTTCAATATCCGTTAATTGGAGACTTTGAACACACCGTGATGTGGACTCGTTTGTGCTGCTCGCTTAATCCGTTAATGATCAAAAGAAGAAAATAACAATCGTCGTAATGATTTGAAGAAAATTTGATGGTCCAAAATTCAAGTGTGAAAGAGGTAAGGCAACGCCACAATGGGTCCAATAATAAAAATCTACAAATGACATACTCCATCCGTTCTGTAATACAAGAAATCCTAGAGTTTTTTTTTGACATATTAGAGAGACTAGCAAAAGATGCATATACCCCTTACGTGAAAGTTGTATTATTTGATTGTTTTAACGACAGTTACAAGTATCAATGAGCCAACTTATCTAAGCTGAAGGGATTTTGGTGACTGGGTGGGACAATGCGATGCCAATATGCCATCCACCACTTTGTGACTAGGAAGGAAGGAATCAGTAGGCTAGGCTCAGACGCGTGTGGAATCTCTCGAACCAAACAAGATTCGGAATTCTGTCAAAAAAAAAAAGAAAAGAAAAGAAGATTCGGAATTGGATGGAACTGGTGCAGCTGGTGATTTTGACTCGCGCGCAGGCCTCTTCGTTCGCTGCTGATTTCAGTTGACAGATGAATTCAGGCCCGGCCCAGGTAGACAATAAAGAAATGGGTTTGGAAAAAGTCTATTTTACGCCCCTCACGTCTAGCCGTCGTTTGCTTTTCGTCCTCTAAGTGTAAAACCAGAAATCTTTGGTCCTCTAAGTTCTAAAACCGTGCGTTTTACATCCCTCGGTGGTTCCGACGGCGGTTTCGCTGACGTGGCGCGTTGACGTGGCATGCCTAAAATGGCTGAAACTTTGAAAAATCATATAAAATCGTAAAAAAATGATAAAACTATAAGTCCAATTTTTTTAGCTTCCTCATGAATATCTTTACACAGTAGAGTCATTTATTTATATGATTGATATTATTTTTTTGTCGAAATAAAATAGACAAGAAAAGATGCCACAGAACTTGTAAAATACATAGTAAATATTTGAAATATTATAAAATAGTAAATCTAACTTTTTTGTGCCTCTGGTGAGTGTGTCCATCTAGTAGAGTAGTTTATTTATATATTAAAAGTTATGAAAAGGAGTTGCATAATCTAATATGTAAGAAAATAACTCTGATAGATGGACACACTCACCAGAAGCACACATGAGTTGAATTTACTATTTTATAATATTTCAAATATTTACTATACATTTTACGAGTTCTATGGCATCTTTTCTTGCCTATTTTATTTCGATAAGAAACTAATATCAAACATATAAATAAATGACTCCACTGTGTAAAGATGCTCATAGGGAAGCTAAAAAAATTAGACTTATATTTTTATCAATTTTTTTACAATTTTATATGATTTTTTCAAAGTTTCAGCCATTTTAAGCACGCCACGTCAACGCGCCACGTCAGCGAAACCGCCGCCACGTCAGCGAAACCGCCGTCGAAACCGCCGAGGGATGTAAAACGCACGGTTTTAGAACTTAGAGGACCAAAGATTTCTGGTTTTACACTTAGAGGACGAAAAGCAAACGACGGCTAGACGTGAGGGGCGTAAAATAGACTTTTTCCAAACCCATTTCTTTATTGTCTACCTGGGCCGGGCCTGAATTCATCTGTCAACTGAAATCAGCAGCGAACGAAGAGGCCTGCGCGCGAGTCAAAATCACCAGCTGCACCAGTTCCATCCAATTCCGAATCTTCTTTTCTTTTCTTTTTTTTTTTGACAGAATTCCGAATCTTGTTTGGTTCGAGAGATTCCACACGCGTCTGAGCCTAGCCTACTGATTCCTTCCTTCCTAGTCACAAAGTGGTGGATGGCATATTGGCATCGCATTGTCCCACCCAGTCACCAAAATCCCTTCAGCTTAGCTAGGTATCTGTCGAATTCGGCATCCTCTTTAACGAGCACTCACCAAGTGATCAGGATTTGTTCCAATATCCAGTCGGTCACGCGTTAGACACAACTGAAACCTAACTGCTTTTTTTTTCTGTAGTATAAAGTTGAACACAGTACTCTATATACTTGCATATCCACAAACACCCACGTGGACATGTCGTCTTACCACACATTTGAAGTATACACGATATAACATAATCTTACGTATAGCTTGGTGATCAGCTAAGCGCTATGCCACGAACATATCGTCCATACTTTGCCGACAAAATGGAAGCACTCGATGCTAAGTCTGTGACTTAGGCTGAGCTTGGAAGGCTCCACACTTTTGTCCGAAAAAAAACCCCAGACTTCCACCACATGCAGCCTAGTCAGCTGAAACCTAATAATGAGATCCTCAAAAGAGACTTCATTGTAAAGGATGATATATATACCTCTTCTTGACCCATGCACTTATTAATTTCTCAAATCAACTGGATGTCGTACAGCACAAGAGCAAATTACACCCTTACTTTTCAAGACTGCAACATGCAAAAATACACACAAAAAAACTCCCAATCAATATCTCCAAGCGTTGCTTCCTTTCGAGCCCCCTTCTTCGCCATAATATATTCTTGGCTGCATGCATGCATGCTTCTTGATTGATAATTATGTCCTTAGCTTGTACGTCTAGTACTCGATCGATCATATCCTCCTCCGATCTGGTGACAAGAAGAGCTGATTTTTATATACTTATTAATTAATTAGCTTAGTAATACTGATACTGATCCTGCGCCATGCTTTTGTGCCGGGCCTTCGGCTATCGGCTTTGCCTTCTCTCTGCTAGGCTACGGCAAGCGTCTTCCTCGGCGGCGGCCTGCCCCGGTTGGGCGTGCGGTGGGGGCTGTGGTGGTGAGCCTGGCCGCGCCGCTGCCTCTCCTTGCCCACCGCCGCCGCCTGGCGGTCGCGTCCCTCGTCCACCAGGATCTGCTGCCACCGGCACTCCTCGCTGCAGAACCCCTGGTCCCCTCTGCAACGAACAAGCAGATGCATGCACGGATTAACATGTTAACACAACTCCGGCGAACTCAGCGACGGCGCCGGGAAATCAAGACATGCCGTCGTCGCACGGCGTATGTACGTGCATGTGCATCTCTCTGCTGGTTCGTTGTCGATCGATCAATGGATATATATATACCTATACATGTAGACGTCCTTGGTAGGGCTGAGGTCCCGCCTGCAGAGAGCGCAGGCCTTGAGGAAGCTGCACGACACGGCGTGGCCGCCGTGGCGCGACGCGGCGGCGGCGGCGGCGGCGCGCCGCCTCACCACCTGCTTCAAGACGATGCCCGCCGAGTGCGCGTGCCCGTGCCCGTGCCGGCCATGGTTGTGGTGGTGATGATGCTGGTGGTGCACCAGGATCTGGAGCCCCACGACGAGGCGCTCGCGCGCGCGGCGGGCGTTGACCACGGTCATGGCCGCCGCGCCGACGCGGTGGTGGTGGACGGCGGCGCCACCCTCCTCCCCGAGGTGGAAGATGCTCTGCCTTCTAGGGAGCATGGCGGTGAGGCGCGGGGGAGGGGAGGAGGGTGGGAGGGGGAGGAAGGGATCACCGGAAGAGCTTCCCTATAGGTGTCCAAGTGAGAGGAAGAAGAGAGGTGATGAGGTGGTCAAGGCCTGAAGGGGAGAGGAGTGATGGGTATTTAAAACCGCTTGATGTCCACAAAAGGCCTTTTGTCACTGTTTCCACATGACCAAATAGAAGAAGAATCTCTTGGGCAGGGACCAGTGTGACTGTGTGAGTATGTGGCAGTTTGCATCAAAAGAAATACTGGAGTATATAACAGCGTAAAGGGAAAAGGTGTGGATAAACTTTGGAAAAATACAAGATGACCTTTTCGAACTCATATTTCAATTGGCAAAAACAACAAAAGGCAATGTAGCAGAAACTATTAATTTTTAAGCTAGACCACACTAACTTATTTGAATGTCACACTCGTCATGTATATAGGATGATGTTATTACATTTGTTTTTTTAGCTTTTACAAACTGATCAGTTTGGAAACCTTATTGTATATGTCTCTCATAGTTTGCACTAATTCTTTTTGAACAAAAAGGGTAGGAGCTCCGCTGTTCAATTAAGAAGAAACAAATATGTATATGGTACAAATAATTTGCACTAATGATTCTTCCATGCATGCAATGCAAACAGTCTGAAGCTCCATTGTCTTTACTCGCATCTAAACCATCTCTCTTTATTTACTAGGTGATACCCCGTGCGTTGCCGCGGAAATTTCTACAAAATTTGAAGATGCAATTTGAAAGTAGAAACACTAAAACAATTGCATCGCGCTATTTTTTGCAAACAACAATATGTAGAGGAAAATATATTCGTTTTATTGAGAGAACTACTTAGAAATTAAGAGAACTACTTAGAAATTTGTAGCATGATACTCGACTACTTGCAAAGACTAACATAATGCATAACCGCAGAAAATCAGTAAAAGAAATAAATGGATGGTGATGTAGATAGCTTGCATGTTGAGAGAAGATCGAGTGGATGGTGACGTGGATATCTTGCATGTTGAGAGAAGTCTAACCATGACTTGTAGTGGGTACCAATTATATATGTTATATAGATTTACTAAATCCCTCCTGCCAAAGTAAAAAAAAAATTCTTTGCCAAGTCACAACTGAAGCCTTTATGAAAAGTGTCGGGGACATCCCAAGGGGGTCCCCTAACCACCGGGAATAATCACCCTCAGAGAACACCTAACCACCGGCGGCCCAGCAAATCACCAGGGCAGCGCGGCCCGGTGCCGCTCGCCGCGGCCTAAACGACCATCCCGGCTTGATTCGCCTCAAGGCCCAAAGAGCGAGCGCCATGACCGCCTCGCCTGAGGGTCTTCGACCCCCTCGGGCAGGCATGGCCACATTTCCGCCTGGCTCGAGGGTCTTCGCCCCCCTCGAGCGGGCACGACCCTGCGTCCGCCTCGCTCGAGGTCCACACGCCTCCTCGAGCGGATGGACCACTCCGTCCTGCTCGAGGTCACCCCTCTATTCGCTGTGGCAACGCCCCGCCGCTCCGCCTTGCAAACACATTTAATGCCGCGATCTACCAAACGCCCAAGTCAAAGGATGGGGACGGGACTCCGCCCTGCTCCACGTCGCTGACACGGTTAGGTCCACTGTGCCACTTGCCCCTGGCGCTGTGCTGACGCTTCACCACTATGCGGGCAGGCACGGGTCACTCCACCGCACTGTGCCAGCTGCTCCCGTCCTTCCCCCACTGCGAGGCCCTCGAACGGGCGGGTGGGCACCCTCGAATGGCGTACGGACAGCAACCAGGGACGAACCCCGGTCAGGTCCGCCAAGCCCTGTCATTTCCGCTGACTCCAGCCATAGGACCGCCCGTCCCGGTCGCCTAGCAGGCGTGGCGAGCCCTGTGCGAGCGTACCACTGTCATTCGCCGCCACTGTTCCGCCTGCTCTCGTCCTCCCCCGTACGGCCCAGCCCTCGAACGGGCAGGGGAGGCCCTCGAGCGGGAGTACGAGCCAATAGGGAAGCGCTGACTCCAGCCCAGCGCGGCCCTGCAACGACGTCCGCCGGGTCACTCCTTGTACGCCACCCTCCCTTCTTGGACTATAAAAGGAGGAAGAAGGCGCCGGCCCAAAGGGGGACAACGACGAACAAGACATAGAACACACACACCCATCACGATATTGGCACCTTGCCTCAATCACCCACCCGCTCAGGGACTTGGAGGCCTCACCTCCTCTCCCGCTAAGCTTGTAGCCCCCTACTACACTCACCCCGGTGCAAGATAGTATAGTGCCAAGAGCACACCTTGCTGGACGTACGGCCCCGAGGTCGGAACCAGGATAAAATCACTTGAGTCATTGTGCTAGCTCTTGCATCAACCGGTGAGGGACGGGACACAGCGCATTCTGTTAGGCGCTGAGGTTGGTCGGCCAATCTCAGCACCGACAAAAAGATAAGGAGATGGAGCAATAGTTGTCATGGAAAAGCCGAAGCCAGCCAAGCAAAAAAGTGTAATAATAAAAGAAAATAATGGACTCTGTACGTATGAGCTGCAATATTGATAATGATCACTTATGTAATTATAGAAATGATATGATGAGTGGTCCTAGAAGCAAGGCTTTCTAATATTTCTGCAAAGATGATGTTTTTGTCTTCGAGTAAGCTGTTCCCCACTCATGTGGGACAAAGCAAAAGGGAATCTCAATAATCGCGGGGCCTTTTTTCATGAAAATTAATGAAATATCACAAACTTTTCTCGCACTTGTTCAATAGAGAAATGAAAATGTCATTTTCTGGTAGAGAAAACTCTTGAAGAATCCTTGAGATGTTGCTGAACATGCAAAGCGTACACGGGCAAACCAGGGCACGAAGGCTCTGTCGGGGCTTGGGATACACTCCCTGCAGGTCCTAATGACCTTTTTTTATGGGTTTTTTTTTGTTGTTGTTTTGATCATTTATACGAACTACCAACATGATACCATGAACCAAAAAAGAAATAAAACTATAGTGATCTTGCATACTTATAACTATTTCTCTTACAAAATTAATATACTCTAGGTTTCTATTTATTTATAGCTAATACTCCTTTTTTATAAACACTTCTTGCAGAAATGTGGCAACAATTTTCAAAATTTGACCGCTAGTTAAATATGAAACCTTATACATTAAATGTTGGTGTTTGGATCAATATCCAACTATTTACAGGTTCATGTGGTTGGATGTCAATTCAAGGGCTAGAGTGGTAACTGAAAATTAAGTTGGCTTCAAGTACTTAAAAAATAGCTAAAAAACATATATTTACTTCATCAAGGTAAGAGTTGAGTATGAGTATCTCAATTCTGAAATAGATAAATTAATTGTTCTCATCCCAAAGAGACCATTTGGATCATATCAGAGGTGGTTTCTTGATAGCACTATCTCATATGGGTTTTATCTGACAAATTACAAACAAATGGTTCACCATCCGAAACAACAGTCCGTAGACGTACAGTTACAGAATTTTTGTTGTAGTTATCCGACATGCCAAAGGTAAATATGGATAGACAATTTTGTACAACCTTCTTTTTTCGGGGTTCATATTATACACATCTCTCTAATTTACTAATGCATAGATCATATATACAGTGATCAATCATAATCGGCCAGTCATCAATCATAATCGGCCATAGTCTGTAGCACACATTATTACGATCAGGATCGGTGCCAAGTACGGGAGACGAATGAGAACAGACAAAGAAAGCAAACGACGCACAAACATAGCATGCCTGACGCAGCAGGCATATAGATGCCCGACAAGCTTGGCATAATGGCTATCCCTGCGGGTCATCAAGTAAAAAAGCACTATGCGTAAGTGCCATGTCTAATGTCCAGCCATCGAGGTTGCAGGTGCAATGATTTGTAAATACATCTTGTCCGATTACTCCCTGCAAAGTACAACGATCATTGTAGATTTGTAGAACCGAAAGATGTTTGTATCCTTGCACATGCCGGGTCGTTCTAACCTGTCCTATTGACCTATTGTGCAACTTTTGTAGCGAATGACCATGCACGGCACGGCCGTGTTTCTTTGGGGGTGGAAATATTTTTCCACCCCCTCTAACCAATAATTAAGGGTATTAAATAAACTCAGTCCACAAAACTAACTTCACAACATTGTACTATTTCGCGAGACCTATCTAATGAGGTCTTTGACCGCACGATTAGAGAATAGTTACTGTAGTATTACTGTAGTAAAACATGGATTAATTAAGCTCATTAGATTCGTCGCGCAAAGTTGCACTCATTCCTAAATGGGTTTGCAAATAGACTTCATTTAGTACTTCCATTTGGAAATTTATTTTCAAGGAGGAAAGAAACACAGCCTTTGGCCATTCATGACTCTCTGTATCTTCAAGTCATTGTACTGCTGATCCATTGCTCTGTGAGACAGTGTTCAGTGCAGCAATTAACAGCTGCGTGTTCGTCGTTCTTGGCGACAAAAAGTGCTACGCACTAGCAAGGGTTCCGCCAATGGCGCCTGTAGGGCTGTAGGTGAAGAGTATTTACCCTTTTTATAAACACAGGACGCGTGAAAACTCATGCTTGTACAGTTGCACATGCGTATCGTGCGTGCAGTCTTCAGCCGGCAACTGGCTACATGCTCGGAGTCAATGGTAAATAAACATGATAGCAATTAAGTGTATTTTACATATGTTTTACTTTAGAAAAATGTGGTGATATTAAGCTAACTTAAACTGACCATATGTATTATCAAGACTATTTTATTATTTTGATATGTTTCTTTCTCTAGAACAACGTGGTGATCGATATAAAAGTCAAACCAAGGTCAAAAAAATAAAATTGTGGCCCACACATCTCTGTCATCTTTTCTCCTTTTCTTTATGTTATCTTTTCCTTCTGTTGCGGGCACTGTGCTTAACAGTAAGCACAACAGCAACTCAAGACCCTCGTGCCGCCGAGGGGATGTTGCCCTCATCAACTATCCAGCCAATGGTTGCAAATAGAGAGGCCCTGACTTTTGTCGGTGAACATGAACATTTTTTTGTTTGCAAAAGGCCACCGTAGATTCGATCTTTAGATTCACGAAGTCATCACTCACCTATATAAATACACATATACAAACACTATCCCTACGAGCACCTCTACACACTACATGCGCCTTGCTATCGATGGAAAACGTCGCCTACCACTAGAAGAACTAGTCTCTCAACCCGTGCACCTGCACAGACTACTAATTTTCAAATATGATAAATAAGAGAAATTTATAAATTAATTTATATAATATATTGAAGGTTGAGCATCAAAAGGGAACACTTCAGTTATATCCTTCTGTACAACTTGGTTACAACCATTTAATTTGAGTGATTATACACGCAATAACAATTCTATATCCTATATGTACAACTCCATTATAACCATTTAATTCGAATCATTTGATTTATCCATATAATGACACTTATATTAAAATTTAACTCCCTTGACATGTTCTTAGTTTCTAATTTTTTTGGAAACTTCCCCACCATATATCTATCTAAAGGACCATCAAAAATTCAGTTGGTAAGATAGTCCTGGAAATATATTCCAATCTATATCCTAGTCTGATATTTTAATTAAAACATCAGGAATTCAGGATGAAGCTTGCCTGCGTATGACTGCATATCTATTGCATGGAACCTCCTATTTTAATACATCTCCTTGATGCATAGTTTTTATTACTTACAGTTGGTTCATCCTTTTACCAAGTGCAAGGGAATCACATAACTATTTAAATATTTGGTGACTCGTTATTATTTCTAAATAAGAATTAATCACTGTTTGTATGATCAGTATGGGCTTCTCCCGTGCAATCGTGCAATTTAAACTACAAACATAAATAGAAAGAGGCTAGCTAGAAGAGTTTGAGTTATACATACAGAGAGTTGCCACTATGTTTGCAGCCGCTGGAGAAGTCCTAGCTACCCATCACGACATTGCTCATCCAGTAATCATATATAGGATCATACTCCCATATATTATTAGTATTCAATCAATCGAGTTCGTCAATCTGGCTCCCTCTTCCGGTAGCTGCCGCGCCCGCGGCAGCATTTTCCTCATATGCCATCAACATCAAATCCTTTTTTTTTGCGAGTATCAACATTCAAATCCTTGTAGACTGTAGAGGCTAAATTTTATCTGCAGGACAGCAAGCTAATAATTAATTGAAGTCCCATGGAGCACTCTGGAACAATATTAAAATAATGCTCCAGTATAGCCATTGGCGCCGGGGACACGGTAAAAGTACGGTGTCCATATTGATTGCTCGCGGATGCCCGGCCTAGTCCTTGACGGGCATGTCGGCCAGGATTTTTCTTCGATTGAGATCGTTGGAGGGCAGGTGGGTAGAAGAAATTAGAAATCCTAGATTAGTTTTTACTTCTAATCGGAATATGTAGATTAAATTATTTTTTTGTGAATGATTAATTGGTGATATGCAAGATGCGGTGGTATTAGTACTAAAATGAGATGAGATATTTATGTTTTCTATAATGGTAGAGGTGTGTAATTTAAAAGGAAGTATTGGGGTTACTTTAAATTATTTTTTATAATGGCAAAGGTGGGTAGTTTTTTAGAAAAAAACAATAGATCTAATGGCTCTTATTGTTAGATCATATCTATTAATGGCCGGATGTTTCAGTTTTTTTTTGTGAGAATTTAGAGGATTTATCTATTTTTCTAGCGCGTCTCGTGAGGATTAACGTGGAGCCCCAAAAGGAGCCTCTAATTAGTAATAGTAAGTATTGGGGTTACTTTAAATTATTTTTTATAATGGCAAAGGTAGGTAATTTTTTAGAAAAAAGATAGATCTAATGGCTCTTAGTGTTAGATCATATCTATTAATGGCCGGATGTTTCTGTTTTTTTGTGAGAATTTAGAGGATTTATCTATTTTTCTAGCGCGTCTCGTGAGGATTAACGTGAGCCTCCAAAAGGAGCCTCTAATTAGTAATAGTAAGTATTGGGGTTACTTTAAATTATTTTTTATAATGGCAAAGGTGGGTAATTTTTTAGAAAAAAAACAATAGATCTAATGGCTCTTATTGTTAGATCATATCTATTAATGGCCCGATGTTTTTGTTTTTTTGTGAGAATTTAGAGGATTTATCTATTTTTCTAGCGCGTCTTGTGAGGATTAACATGGAGCCTCCAAAAGGAGCCTCTAATTAGTAATAGTAAGTATTGGGGTTACTTTAAATTATTTTTTATAATGGCAAAGGTGGGTAATTTTTAGAAAAAACAATAGATCTAATGGCTCTTATTGTTAGATCATATCTATTAATGGCCGGATGTTTCTGTTTTTTGTGAGAATTTAGAGGATTTATTTATTTTTCTAACGCGTCTCGTGAGGATTAACGTGGAGCCTTCAAAAGGAGACTCTAATTAGTAATAGTAAGATAGCGCCAGAAAAATACGACACCCATGTTGATTCAAGGATTCGAGCCGGATTGATAGGTTGCATAACAAAAAAAACCTTACCAACTAACCAACGATCAATTCACGGTAAAACTAAATTTTTGTTCCCTAATTTACAAGTTAATCAGAAGCAGGGATTTGTGCAGTCATGTGCTTTTGCAAATGTACTTTACACGATTGAAAATTTCTAGAGGGTTTCTCTGGAGTCACCCAACTAACTAGACTCCAAGAAAACTTCTGCAATTCTCAGTTTGATAAAAGGAGGCAAGTACTGGTATTTTGGCGATCAGCCGCAACAGAAATTTAGCCGATATAGGTAGATTCTGATTCACTTGGCAAAATTCATGGCAATTAAAACAAACTAGTTTGTCAAATACTCCGTTTAGTACCCCCACCAGCCCCGTTCACTACCAACCGTTAGCTAACATTGCAATCAAATCATATGGCCAGTTTAAGTTAGCTTTTAAAAGGGGAAGGCTCTGTCATTTTCATGTCCCTTTTCAAACTTTACAATTTACAGCCAATATGTATGTTTGCTTCTACTAGTTCATAAAATCCACAACAAAGGCTTATCGGATAAAAAAGAAGAACAGAAAATAATATCTGCATGTCTTCCGATACCAACAGCCAACAGCCAATGCATGCACATGGAAATTCTAAATTCCAGAAACTGATCACTCAATTAGTTAATACCTCCGTTTAAATTATACTTTGTTTGACTTTAAGTTTGACTACTCGCGTTATTCAAGATTTTGTGTAAATTGTCATATATTTTGTGATGGCTTGTTTATTAATATTTTTTTTAAAAAAAATAAATTTAATTTAACTATATTTACATAAATTATTTTAAATAAAATAAGTGATCAAACTTGTGGTAAAAAAATCAAACGAACTAGTATTAATTAGTTAAAAAATACTTTTAGTAGAACCTATCCACCCGCGACCATAGGTGCTCGCACGGGTACTTTATAGTACGCCTCATAAAGAACGGTAATGCTAATAACAAGACGTCAGATCAAACTAAAAATATCGGACGCTCAATCACACGTGGTCAGCTCTCCCACCACTCCTTCCTTCTACTCTTTTCTCTTTTTTTTTTCCGAAGGCTTTCCAGTCCCGCACGTTATCCTCTGCCTTCGATTCGTGTGCCTTCCACAGCTCCCATCGGCGGCGGTGTTTTTCTGTGACTCACCATCGATGGCCGGTCTCTCTCTCTCGCTCTCAACTGCAGATCACCGGTGGCAGGACGTGGAGCTCCGTCGAGGTGCGATGGATTGTGCTCCGTCAAGGTGTCGTCGGGGGATGCTGCTCCGTCGAGGCGCAGTTGGGCGTGGTCCACGAGCTCATACGGGCAACCTCCCTGGAGGGACCTCCCCGGCGGGCTCGCCGCTGGAGGATCTCCGTGGAGCCGAGCGCTGGAGGTCGCTGTTGAGCGCGGGAGGCTACGCTCCCTAAGGCGAGCTGCACTTGGAGCACCGCTTCCCTGCGGCCTGGGGTGGACGAGATGCGCCGAGCACGCCGTCGTCCCCCGCGACCGGAAGGCGGGTGAGCCGCGCTGGATGCGCCGCTGCCTCCTGCTGCCGAAGGGCAGGCAAGCCGCGCTAGATGAGCCGTCGCTCCCCCAGTGGCCGAGGGCGAGCTCTCCCGCGGCCGTACGGCGGGCGAGCGCGCCGAGCGCACCGCCGCTGCCCTGCGGCCGAGGGCGGGCGAGCCGCGCGGGGTTGCGCCGCACAGGCTGCTCTGTGCCCCGCCAACCCGGGTACGCCTGCCAGGTTTCGCTGAGCACGCATGTTGCAATCACATGTTTAAGATGTTAAAAAAATGTTGTAAGTGTTCAATTTGCAAAAATAGTTTTAGATATAATATTGCATATATGTTTCATGCATACGCTGTAAGTGTTTAATTCTTATGTTGCATTTACTTTGAAATGTTCCGTGTGGAGTTTAAATGTTTCATGATGTAGATGTTGGAACAGTAATTTTTATAAGCTACTTCCTATGTTGCAGCATCTTTGTTTCAGTGTTTCATCATCCTTGTTTAAGTGTTTCACCTAGGTTGTCGGAACATTTGTTAATGTTGCGGTGGGATTTTTTATCCATCTAATGTTGCGGTGGAATTGTTTCGTTCTATAGATCCAACGACTGTTGATGTTGCGTGCAACATTAGTATGATATTGTGGTGGGAATTTTTCTCCATAGATCTGATGGACGGCTGCAGTGCTCTGATCTCACGGTTGTGGATGCGTAAGATGGCTAGCGTCCGGCGCTAGCAGTTCCGCATAAAGAATTCTAAAATCCGAAGGATAAGACTTGCAACTTGTCCCGAAATAATTTTGCACCAAGCCCGCGGCAGCATCCATTCCATTCCGATCATCCCATCCCATGCTATGCTGCATTGCAGTGCATTGGGTTATATGACAAGTATAGGTGGTGGGCCCGGTGTGGATGCCCTAGCTTGTCCCTCTCCACCCCAACCGGAAATATCTCCCACGCGACGCAAGTACGAATGAACACCGCAAAAGTCACAGCTAGCTAGCGCCACGTCCCATCCAATCATAGTCCATACGCATCCGCCCGTCCAAAATACGCCGACCCTACCTCCGGTCTACGGCGCGGTGGAGGAACAAGATTCCCGGCGATCGTGATCGTC
>OAMR01000231.1:865678-897683 GCA_900205405.1 Echinochloa crus-galli | reverse complement strand
TTTTTTGTGAGAATTTAGAGGATTTATTTATTTTTCTAACGCGTCTCGTGAGGATTAACGTGGAGCCTTCAAAAGGAGACTCTAATTAGTAATAGTAAGATAGCGCCAGAAAAATACGACACCCATGTTGATTCAAGGATTCGAGCCGGATTGATAGGTTGCATAACAAAAAAAACCTTACCAACTAACCAACGATCAATTCACGGTAAAACTAAATTTTTGTTCCCTAATTTACAAGTTAATCAGAAGCAGGGATTTGTGCAGTCATGTGCTTTTGCAAATGTACTTTACACGATTGAAAATTTCTAGAGGGTTTCTCTGGAGTCACCCAACTAACTAGACTCCAAGAAAACTTCTGCAATTCTCAGTTTGATAAAAGGAGGCAAGTACTGGTATTTTGGCGATCAGCCGCAACAGAAATTTAGCCGATATAGGTAGATTCTGATTCACTTGGCAAAATTCATGGCAATTAAAACAAACTAGTTTGTCAAATACTCCGTTTAGTACCCCCACCAGCCCCGTTCACTACCAACCGTTAGCTAACATTGCAATCAAATCATATGGCCAGTTTAAGTTAGCTTTTAAAAGGGGAAGGCTCTGTCATTTTCATGTCCCTTTTCAAACTTTACAATTTACAGCCAATATGTATGTTTGCTTCTACTAGTTCATAAAATCCACAACAAAGGCTTATCGGATAAAAAAGAAGAACAGAAAATAATATCTGCATGTCTTCCGATACCAACAGCCAACAGCCAATGCATGCACATGGAAATTCTAAATTCCAGAAACTGATCACTCAATTAGTTAATACCTCCGTTTAAATTATACTTTGTTTGACTTTAAGTTTGACTACTCGCGTTATTCAAGATTTTGTGTAAATTGTCATATATTTTGTGATGGCTTGTTTATTAATATTTTTTTTAAAAAAAATAAATTTAATTTAACTATATTTACATAAATTATTTTAAATAAAATAAGTGATCAAACTTGTGGTAAAAAAATCAAACGAACTAGTATTAATTAGTTAAAAAATACTTTTAGTAGAACCTATCCACCCGCGACCATAGGTGCTCGCACGGGTACTTTATAGTACGCCTCATAAAGAACGGTAATGCTAATAACAAGACGTCAGATCAAACTAAAAATATCGGACGCTCAATCACACGTGGTCAGCTCTCCCACCACTCCTTCCTTCTACTCTTTTCTCTTTTTTTTTTCCGAAGGCTTTCCAGTCCCGCACGTTATCCTCTGCCTTCGATTCGTGTGCCTTCCACAGCTCCCATCGGCGGCGGTGTTTTTCTGTGACTCACCATCGATGGCCGGTCTCTCTCTCTCGCTCTCAACTGCAGATCACCGGTGGCAGGACGTGGAGCTCCGTCGAGGTGCGATGGATTGTGCTCCGTCAAGGTGTCGTCGGGGGATGCTGCTCCGTCGAGGCGCAGTTGGGCGTGGTCCACGAGCTCATACGGGCAACCTCCCTGGAGGGACCTCCCCGGCGGGCTCGCCGCTGGAGGATCTCCGTGGAGCCGAGCGCTGGAGGTCGCTGTTGAGCGCGGGAGGCTACGCTCCCTAAGGCGAGCTGCACTTGGAGCACCGCTTCCCTGCGGCCTGGGGTGGACGAGATGCGCCGAGCACGCCGTCGTCCCCCGCGACCGGAAGGCGGGTGAGCCGCGCTGGATGCGCCGCTGCCTCCTGCTGCCGAAGGGCAGGCAAGCCGCGCTAGATGAGCCGTCGCTCCCCCAGTGGCCGAGGGCGAGCTCTCCCGCGGCCGTACGGCGGGCGAGCGCGCCGAGCGCACCGCCGCTGCCCTGCGGCCGAGGGCGGGCGAGCCGCGCGGGGTTGCGCCGCACAGGCTGCTCTGTGCCCCGCCAACCCGGGTACGCCTGCCAGGTTTCGCTGAGCACGCATGTTGCAATCACATGTTTAAGATGTTAAAAAAATGTTGGTAATGTTCAATTTGCAAAAATAGTTTTAGATATAATATTGCATATATGTTTCATGCATACGCTGTAAGTGTTTAATTCTTATGTTGCATTTACTTTGAAATGTTCCGTGTGGGAGTTTAAATGTTTCATGATGTAGATGTTGGAACAGTAATTTTTATAAGCTACTTCCTATGTTGCAGCATCTTTGTTTCAGTGTTTCATCATCCTTGTTTAAGTGTTTCCTCCAGAGAAGCTGTCTCTTATACACATCTAGATGTGTATAAGAGACAGCACCTAGGTTGTCGGAACATTTGTTAATGTTGCGGTGGGATTTTTTATCCATCTAATGTTGCGGTGGAATTGTTTCGTTCTATAGATCCAACGACTGTTGATGTTGCGTGCAACATTAGTATGATATTGTGGTGGGAATTTTTCTCCATAGATCTGATGGACGGCTGCAGTGCTCTGATCTCACGGTTGTGGATGCGTAAGATGGCTAGCGTCCGGCGCTAGCAGTTCCGCATAAAGAATTCTAAAATCCGAAGGATAAGACTTGCAACTTGTCCCGAAATAATTTTGCACCAAGCCCGCGGCAGCATCCATTCCATTCCGATCATCCCATCCCATGCTATGCTGCATTGCAGTGCATTGGGTTATATGACAAGTATAGGTGGTGGGCCCGGTGTGGATGCCCTAGCTTGTCCCTCTCCACCCCAACCGGAAATATCTCCCACGCGACGCAAGTACGAATGAACACCGCAAAAGTCACAGCTAGCTAGCGCCACGTCCCATCCAATCATAGTCCATACGCATCCGCCCGTCCAAAATACGCCGGCCCTACCTCCGGTCTACGGCGCGGTGGAGGAACAAGATTCCCGGCGATCGTGATCGTCAGCGGGCTGCTTGCTACGCGTACCAGTGGACCACGAGCAGAGTTAGCGCCAAAGAAAACCCTCGGCCCTGCGCCTAGGGATGCACTGCAAGTTGGTGCTGCGCTAATCGCCACGTTAGAATCCTTGTATATATGTCCAAGCCGAAAAAGAATGGAGATCCGTGTGACCGTGTATAAACATGCATCTAATGTGCGCAGTAGCTTTCTTCGCCTCTATGCTGCTATGCGTACGCGTAGCAGCTCAATGACGAGGCGTGCCGCGTGCAACGCGTCCGGTCCGATCTCACCCCGGCCAGCTCGGTTGACGGCGACCGCCGCGGGCACGTACAACCCGACGAGCCTCGCGCTAAAAGGAGGCTCGAAAAGTGACCCCGAGCGGGCCCCAATGCCGCTGGAATTTCTTCCCCACGGCAAAAGGCCAAAAGGTAACCCAACAGCTCCTCGTCCCACGCCGAGCGAACGAAACGAAACGAAACGAGCGCCGTGCGCCACAGCCGGTGCGACGGCAGGCATCTGCCAGTCGCCGGGCGGAGCACGAGGCTGCGAGGCTCGCATATGCCGGCGGCGGCTGGGAGATGGGTGCTACCGGCATCAGGGACTGCGGACTGGTGGAGGTAGTTTCTGATGCCGACCAGCCGCGCATCGCCACCCGCCAGGCAGACGCAGAACACACCCAGGCGTCGTGTCAGGAAGGGAACCACCAAAGCGACACGAATCGGGTGCACCGGGTGGTCCGGCACTTTCAACAAATGTGGCTGGAGCCATTTGTAATGTCTCCACGGCCTGCATGGAAGATGTCTAGAAGGGTAGGAATGCTTTAGTCGATTTCACAGAAACACTACTGGAGTACAGCACAAGATGCAACAATTACTGTAGAATTGTTTCTATGAAGAAAAAAAACAGGAATGTAGCTAAAACGTCTAGGAACATGCTTTGAGAAAGATGCAAATTGTGCACCGATCATCTGTTGAAGTGCCACAGGTAGGCAATTTCACTAACCGTCGGTTTCAGGAGTTGTACCAACCACGAGTGTGATATACAAAAATCACCCAGTGGTATATGCATTGGAACTCCGAGAATAATGATACAACAGTTCTTCGTAAAAGCTGTCCACTATGAGCTATATCATGTCTGTACTTCCATCTCCATTTCAACATGAAACAAGTAAAAATTATAACGGCAACCTGGTAGAGGTTTGTAAGTGTGGCAACAAATTTTACTTTGGTTCCTGCAAAGAACTGCACTGCAATCTCCAAAGAGACTTGTAGCCAGCTTGCAAATGTATACAGGCTACAAAAGGCTGTCAAGCTGAGACTGCAAATCAGGTACCGGCAACATACCGATAGATTGCATTTCCTCGGTTGAGTATTCTGACTTCAGAAGGGATTGCAGCTGTATATGAGCCTCCACTATATTTGTCCTGGGATGAAAGAGAAAGGCATAAGATTAAATACATTGAAAGTTAGCAAAGCTCCTCTGGGTAAAAAAGCGACACAGCTAGATAATACAAGAAATAATAATAGTTATTTTCTAGTTCGTTGGTTTCATTAACAATAAACTACTTGTCATAAGGGAAGTTTAATCATGTAAAATTCCCAACCTATTACAAGCCGTACTAGCATAACACCAAGTAGCTCTGCACATGGACATTCTAAACTGCTTCAACCTGTGGTCTACGGCTCAAACACATTGATGAGGAAACAACCTTGTACATAACGAACTAATCAACAAGCAACTCAGGTCAAAATACTTTATGTGGATAACAAAATCAGTACATCACATGTACAACTGTACAAGTGTTACAACTAATTCACTGAGCTGGCTATGTGTGGGTGTGTGACCATGGCTAGGGGTGGTAACGGATCATGGCCCGTTTGTTCCTTCACAATCTAACTTGGCCCTAACAAAATTTAGCTTAAAAACTAGTATTATTTTGATCCGGCCCTAATCCGGCCCGATCCTTAAAATTTCTAGTACAAAAGTGAGGGCCCTTTACCACTGTGTCTCCTTAGACTGGGTTCATATGCTTCAACAGATTAGCAATTTATGTCATATAGATAAGGCAACGTATCAGGTGAAAACCAACCCCTCCGTGCAAACTTTGGAAACCACAATCTAGTCCACACGATGTTGATCCAATGAGCCTCCCACCTCCCATGCATGTCCCCATGCATGTTGATTTTGCCAATCCCCCCTCCTACCTTCCCTGTGATTTCGCAAATTCCCCCTCCCACCTCCCATGTATGACTAGAGATAATCCAGATTCTAGATACTATAACTGGACAGTTGGTAGATCAGTACTAAGATGTATAAACATTTGGTTTTATTTTTAGGATTTATACAATTTTTTGTGCTGAATTACGAAAATAGAGGGAAAATCATAATGCTGATTTTGACCGAAACACCTAATTCTTGAACCAATCTCGTGAGTTCTGGATATAACTTGAAAAATCTAGAAGGCAAAAAAGTGTACAGATGTGTGCGTTGGATATCCTTACTTGATAGGTTTGAATAAGATCATCCGAGTAGATGGATTTTGCAAATACAACCTCATCTTGGTCATTACTTTGGGCAAATCTTGTTGAATAGCGGCGGCAACCTGTATAAGGGAAAGAAACTTTTCATTTAAATTTGGAAAAAAGGAAAACACACATAATTTCTTGCATCATATATTGAAGAATTTGTTAGTGCACCTTTTGAACCAACTCGGCGACTTTATCAGGAGAAGCAAAAGCTTGAGTCTTCAGGGGTTTAGCTAGAACAGAATCCAACTTCTGACCCTGGCTACCAGAGGACAATGCAACTTTGACGGCGGTCACCTGCCACATATTCATGTCACAACCACATTAGAGTATAACAGACAAAAGATACAAGGGAGTCACATCTTAGTGGGCATTACAATTGCTAGTTCGGTAGTTTGCATAGTACTTCATCTTATTGCTCGTATAAAATGCTACTCCTACCTGCCACATATTCATGTCACAACCACATTGGAGTATAACAGACAAAAGATACAAGGGAGTCACATCTTAGTGGGCATTACAATTGCTAGTTCGGTAGTTTGCATAGTACTTCATCTTATTGCTTGTATAAAATGCTACTCCTACCTGCCAAGGGACTTTCCAGTAGTACATGGGATAGTCAAAGACCTAAAAGGAGCTCAGGCAAGTTTTTCAGAAGGACAAAGTTTGAACATCAAAGTTTGCTCTTAGTAGTACATAACCAACGATTTTCCAGGCCTTCATCAGGGTTGATGGATAATAACAGATGTAGCAACGGTTCAAGACAAACTAAAGGTACTATAGAAAGTCAGGTAAATAATACGCTGAAAGATGTCTGCAGAATGCCAAATGTCACTACCTTGGTAACAAAAGAAAGCATTGGGTCCACTACTAATTTGGTGATGGACATTATAAACTCTTCACAGGTAGCTTTAAGACTTTTCTCCAACTCCTGAAATAAAACAGCAATAGCAAAATAAGTTAAAATCAAAGGAAACTGAGAAGTGGGCAATTAAAAAACAATAAAGCATATCAGATAAATATCAACTACTTTATCCGTTTAGCAAATGTTGCAACTTCATTCCATTTCAGTAGCATATGCAGAGTACTGTGGAATGCATGCACATAACTAGAGTAATATGGAATACTAAATTTCAAGGAGAAGCAAACAAATATGTATCTTCAAATTTGAGGCTGAACTGCAAAAAGGCATCAGGTAAAGCTAGTTACTTTTCGGGCATCAATTTGATTCTCCAAAACACGAGGAGAAAAGGTCCGAGCTAGTGATGTTGACCTTGACCAATCAAACAATGAGACCTGACCCCTGAGAATCCTTCTTAGGTGATCCTGCACAAATATTAATTGCTGTAATTAGCAATCAGAAACTATCTATTCCAACGAAACACAATGATTGAATGGTAAGCACCAGTTAAAAGGAGCAGACTGAAGAAATTTTACTTGAGAGAAATCAAAACTAAGAGAATGGACAACAGTTTCAAAGGAACATACATGCATATCTAAAATGTCAATGTTCCCATGCAAATGATACGCAAGAGAGAAATAATCAATATTTCATAAGGAATAAATTTGTAAATACCAGCAAATGGGAGAAATCCAGCTCCTTATGCGTGACAGAGAACTCGATATCAAATGGAGCAATCTGAAAACATGTATGGCAGTGTATGAGTTGCGAGGTGAACTAATGAATAGGATGGAATTTTTATATAGTGTAGATAGATGGCTACCTGTTCCCTTAGAATGAGGAGGTGCTTAATAAGAAAAAGCTGGCCATCCATCAGGGTTGCTTTCTTTGAGATGACCTTACTTGCATTCTGTCCACAGCATCAATAAAGTGTTTCTCAGAATAACAAATGGTAGGTACCCTAAGATGATGCATCATGGCATACAAAACAGGGAATATTGTGTTATATTGAACCCATGGAAAACAAGAAAAAGAGTTGGGGTAGAGTGTATACCAACCTGAAGAGATGTTGAGCAAACTTCTACAGCTTCCTGGTGTCAATCAGATTAATATCTCTTGTCAAGCTAAATGAAAAGGGAGTGACCAGTAAATGGAGAGATTTAATGAGACTAGCTTTGAGAGGTCTAATACCTGGGCTAATCCAGTGAAGACAGAAGGCTCTAAGCAGCGATATAGCTTTGATAGGCATGAAACTGTTTTCTCCAATGGTCTGTACCATGTGACATATATGTCTGAATTGTCGCCAACCTGTACAGGTTGAAACAAATAGAACAAGTACTAAGAACCATGTGCTGTCATAAAAACAGGTGCAACCACAACAAACAAGAGTCATTTTGGATTGGGTGCAGCATATATATCATACTACTCCCTCTAATCCCCAAATATAAGTCCACTAGGACATCGACACGGTCTTCAGTATTGCACTTTGACCAGCAATATATATAAGAATATATTAATTCAAATAGAAAGAGTTACATATTATGGAAGTATATTTCATGATAAATCTAGTAACATCAACCTCACGCTATCAATCTATATAAATTTTTTAGTTAATTATGGTCAAAGATTAAAAATAGTTTCTTATAGCAAAGATAAACGGACTTATATTTGAGACCAGACTACCAGAGGGGGTAATAATTAGTGGTCAAAGTAGTGTTTTAGTCAGAATGATGATGTCCAAAATCACACTATTTTGTGACTCCAGGAGGCACTAGCATTAGTTACACATAGGAGAAGTTATAGAGGAAATGTCTATTAGACAAAAACTGCATGTATTTGAGCATGTAGTAAACTTGGAAAGAATCAGTTGCGACTCAAGTGAGAAGAAAACTAACAGTAGCACTTGAAGACGTGTCCACAGATCGCTCAAGCTTTCCAGGATAGTCCAGATCTCCATCTGAAGGACGGAAATTTGCAATCTGATAAAAGGGAGATAATAAATGTCAAAAAAGTTGACATTAATTAAGGTCTACATGTGATGAAAGCGTGTATGCAGGAGGGCATCTTAAGGGTTTCATCACAAATATGGTTTAAGCATGTCCAAAGTTAACTGGATTCAAGGGAACTCTGCTTATAGTATAAACAACAGGCTCCAAAGATCTCCCCATGTCATTTCTTTGGACAGTGTTAACAAATATGCTCGCTCTCCGGTGGATAGATATATGGCCATATGTGGCAACATGTGCACTCAACTACTCATGTTTACACCGATAACTAAAATGAGAACCAAGTGGTTCAAATGATTAGTCATTAGTGACAACGGTGACCATTTCAATTACCAAGTTTTAGGTTCTCACATGATGTTACATCAGAACACTGCAGGTTCAAGTACAAACTAAACACAATTTTACATGGCAGCTGATTTGAATACCAAGGAATGATGCTTGTACTATTGGGTAAAAAATATAATAAAACCAGGTGAGTACCATAGCAGCCAAAAAGATAATGCTGGCAAAAAGACAGTCATTAGTCAAGATATGCTGAATACTACCTCCTCACGGATATAAGTCCGAGCACAAAATGCAAGCCGCTCATGGACATCAGCAAGTATCCTTTGCAATATTGGACGGAGACCGGCTACTGATTCACCATGTCTGCTTAGTTGTTCCCCTAGCACTTCAACTTTCAGAATATCAACAAGTTCGCAGAGAGAATCAATATTTCCTTCATATATCAGTCTAGGCCTCAGTGTATCATATAAGTATGTGCACCTGAATAAAAGAAATCATTAATCTTCAAACAATGGATTAACAATGACAATGGGTATTCAGATCAGACATCACAAGAGCCCATGGGTCTAATTCTAGTCCGACTAAATCTAGGACCTATGCAACACAACTAGGTCCAAAATTATACATTGTCTAAGACCGACTGGAAGGAGACTCCTACTTGACTAGCAGGCCAAGTTGGGTGAATAGTTGACCACTCAGCCTACTAGTCAAGTACCATTAGGCCGCACACGAGAGACTGGATAAGTATAATAGCTGGTTGGTTAATGACACAATAACAATGTTAATCACATTCATCAAATCGGAATCTAGGGATGTTAACACTGCTAGCTTCCCACAGGATACAGCCATACTGGCAATGCTAGTTTCCTTAGTAATAAATGAATGAAACATCTTGTCCCACATGATCGCACAGTTTAGACCTATTACTGGAGTTCCAGTATGACAGTTTATGCATACCCATGAAAGTAGACACCTGTAACATCTAAAACTGTATGCAAATTGTACTCTAGATTTTATGAATTGTTATGTTAACAATCGGTTCAGAGTAACTCATATGTCAAATCAATTGGTGAATTTAACAAACTAATCGCCTCAGCTAAAAGTAAGTATAACAGCATGTCAGAATATACAAACAATGCAACAACAAATCATGACAGAGAAAAAATTAACTTACAGGGGGTCCATTAAAGGAGACATACTTGAAACATCTGCAGCAGATGATGGGAAGAAGTGAGCAAAAAGCTGGTGCTCAAATTGGCATGCCTGACAAGCAACACTAAAACTAGTAAATACGTTTCTTTTAGCAATCAATGTTCATCATTAGACAAGAAAAAGAAAATACATGTGGATGATGCTCAGCGGATGACAAAATATAAGTATACGATAGTCAATAAACATCTATCTGTCTATGGTGATCATTTAATATTAACCAGTAAAAATAAACAGAGCAAGATGAATCAACATCTCCAATTGAGAGTAATATGGTACAGACTTGCCAGTACAGCTTGCAACTGAATTTCTTTTGCCTTTTCAGCATGATTGCAAGTTGCAACTTCCAAAACGAATCAATACAAAGATGAAATATAAACAGGAGATTAGAAAGTATGCAGTTACCTCCATGAGATAGGCACAACCAGACCTTGTTAAAGAAGGCAAGGCCTCTTTTCTTGCAAACTCTGAGATTCGTTGCTGCACCATACCTCGTACCTAGCAGCCATATCGAACTGTTAAGGCTTAAGACGCAACTGAGTTATGCTGGAAACAGAGTGCAAAGGAAATAGCGTTGCAACTTACCAAGTACAGCCGCTGCTCACAAAACAAACTGTGACACTCAGAAAGAATCTGAGCATACTCCTTCCTAGAAGATCTGCTTTCAATTTCACCTAATATTGGTTTTAGCTGTTTGACAAATATAGCAAAAATGTATCAGAACTGAAATGTCAAGATCATATTTGTCCAACATCATGAAAAAAATATACCTCACTAGCAGCCGCCTTGAAGCGAACATAGATAAGAGATGCCTCCACACCCTCTGTGACAATGTTTTTGCCAGAATCACTGCCTCGAATAGCAGCTTGAACCTGCAAGGTTCAACCAAAGATAAATATCATAATAGTTTTCTTTTTACTTCACTTTTTGTACCAAGGAAACAAAACGAGAATCACCTGGGATGAAGCACCTTTAAGTATTGACAGTACATGTGAGCGAATCATACCCAATGCACGAGACTGCATATAATGGACCAATTATCTATCAGGTTGTGTGCTCTTATTTCTGTGCCTATGAATGTAGATATTAGATCACTAGGAATCATTTACCTGAAGTTGGCGAAACTTGACCAAATAAACCGCAGATTCAGCATATTGTGGGTTGTTTTCAACATATCTACAATCAGCAACAAGGGAGGTTACATTAGCTCTGCATAGCACTAGAGTCAAACATAAAGCATTACTATGCAACCATTAACTTACGAGATACAATCATCAAGGCGCTTCAACAGTGGGAGAAACTGTTCATTTCCAATGTTCATATTCTGAGAATAAAAGCTGCTTGAGACCTGTAAAATGGAACTAGGTAGTTAGCTCACAGTGGTGCATATGTGGAAAAACTAGGTAGTTATACACATTAATCACAAAGCCATTCGACGAGATTCACATGTCATCAACTAAATAGTGACTTATGTAATATGTTAGAAAAGCTCTCAATGACTTATTCTGTAACTATTCTACATACTGTAAGCCTTTTTTTTAGGGTAATAGTAAGCCTAATTGATCCTCCTATTTGTTAATTTGTGTTTTTTTCCTTCCACATCTGGGTTTATTTTTGTTTTGAGCAAAACAGTACAATTATTTTTATAATAATACTAGGAAACCTCGACACGTTTTCATAAAATTTACTGGTTAAATTTTGATCCAAGAGATAACATTGAAATCAAATAACTCAAACTGTTTTCAGTAGAAGAAATGCCAGCATGAACTTTTCATCCACTACGCTACACTACATTCACAGAATATATGTTTGAAACTTGACATGGTGCATTTTTAGGTGCCTGGCTTTCTCTGTTTTGCATGTGGCAGCTGTAGTAACAGCACGCAACTAGGTATAGTTAGTTCACCCTTTTTATCAAAAGAAAACATGGCCAAAAGTAGGGCACCATCATGCTTTTCTCATGGCGAACAAAAGGAATTATAGCACACCACACTAGCAGGGGAATTCATCAGCCAAACATGCTCTAATCTTGCAGCCTTGCAGGTATGGAGTATTTTTAACAGCATCAAGAACAGGACCTAGGGGACTCATACGCACCAATACAGATAACAATATAACATTAACTGTAGGTTGCAAAACAGGGTGTGAGGCATACAGTTGGCATCCATGAAAGTTAAATAGCTATTACTCAAAACAACGAGATATCAGTTTCTGTGTTTTACACGAAACAACCATAGGATGCAATAATTAATACAAGGAGTTCTAATACAAGTGTAGAAACTTTCACAAAAAGTAATAAGATAAACATTTTCATATTTTGTGTTTACATAGTTTAGTGTGTCACAGGGGTGTAAGCTCCAGAAGCAATTAAACAAGAATTGACTTGATCTGACTTTTGCATAAGTATAATAGAAAATCTTTGTAAGATGTCAATTAGGGTCATCAAACCTTACATTTTCCAATTCATCAAAGTAGTTGAGCCTACTCCGAAGTGCCTCTGCAAACTCAATCAGCCTTTGTTTCTCAACCAACTGCATCATCATTACAAACAAATAACACTCAATCAGGAGAGAAACTAGAAAGATGGGGAAATTTTGTTTTTGCCACCAGATATTCCATTCAATATCGCTGAGGAATTTAACATAAGTGTTTGATACAAAGTAAAATGACACCATCATCCAGTACATGAAATGAAGTGTTTGGTTTCATCAGTGTTCACCTTAAGTCCTTAAGGTAAAAGTCTAACCAATCAGTCACCCATCGTTTAGCCAATTACCGAGCACAATGGTATTTAAACAGGCTAAGTGGCCATTTTAACGGGTTTAAATGGCCGTTAAACGGATGCTGACTGACCACTATCTAGAGTTTAAACGGGATAAAACATGATCTAGATCATCAAACAGAAATGGGGCAACAAATTGTATCAAAAAATGGACCACGAACTGAAATAGGAGCTAAAAAGAATGACAAAGAGATTTTCCTTTTTTCTGTAGCTTGATAAGCCAGTATATATAATGCGCAAAAATGCACCACGCAAACCACTAACAATTATAATGAGAACGTCTCACTGATACTCATGAAACTCTTCAAGGTGGGAAATTGAACCTAGCTCAGTTGAACTTGAATTTGAGTCAGGTTCGAGTCCTCTTCAACTTGAATTTATGTGGCTAGTTGTTCTTATTTACAAATTACAATGGCATCTAGTTCCTCCTAGGTTGTCTTACTTTTTCTTTTTCTTTTTTGAGAAATGCTACAAATATGACTGCACAGTGAGACCCATGTACGACTTGGCATAGTTGAAGAAAATATGTACTTCCTTGGGCCAACTTGATGAAAAACCGAGCACCATGATTGGTTAGAAATGGAGAGCTCCTTAAAAGAAAACTATTCAAGATGTCTTATATACATAATCATAGAGACGATACTTTTCCTCTGTCTGTCAATGAACCAGAGTGAGCAAACAATATTGTCACAATCTTTCCATCGCCAAGAGAAATCATGATATTAAAACAAACCTCAGATTTCATAGCCGACTCCAGTTCTGCAAACCACTTGTAGAACTACAGGGAAGAAAAGTGAAATTTCAAAATTCCATTGTCAGTGATAGTTACAAATAGTACTACAGCCATTAAGCAAGAAGCCAAAGAACAGAAAATGAAAACCTGATGTGTATTAACCAAGACTGCATCCATTGCACCAGCCTCCTCCAAAGCGGACTCTTTCTCTGGGACAGCTGCACCTCCATCCTTCCCTGAACTCTTTTCCTGATAAACACCAAGAAAACACATTTTAATGAACTCGATGCCAATCATCCATCCACTACTAACCCCAGCCGGAAAAAGGAACATTAAAACAGGACAAACATATTGTTCGAAGGCATTCAATGATATTACTCTACGATGCCAAAAATGCACTTAGTGTCACATGCGAAAAATAGAGTTAGCATGTGTGCTAAATCTAGAATTGCTCCCAAGTTCCCGATCCCACAAAATAAATTACTTAAACCCTGCATTGCAAACTCAAACTCGAACTCCACGGGGTTCCAGTGCAGCCAGGCACAGAATTTGCAGCACTAACTAAGCTCAATTGCAGCTCTACGAAATCCTAGCATTCACCTATTCAAGCAAACAATGCATACAAAATATGCCTCACCAGGTTCGCGGGGAACGGCCGCTCGGCGACGGCGTGGGAGAGCGCGGCGATCGCGGCCTTCTGCTGCTCCGTTAGCGGCGCGTTCTGCAAAAGGCGCAAATGAAAAAATGAAAGGGAGGCATCAGATCCACGAAACCGCCGATCGCGCACGCGAGATCTCGGTACCGGCCACCGGCCAGATCTGCCGGGGGCGAGGGCGCGGCGACCAACCTGCTCCCAAGTGGACGCGAAGTTGTAGCCCTTGGATACCGCCCCCGACCTGGGCAGCGCGGACGCCGTCCCCGGCGCCGGCGTCGTCGCCATGGGCGCGTGCTCCCGCGCGGCTCGCGTCCAGCGGAGGGAAGCGGAGCAAGTGAGCGAGACGAGGCGAGCAGCGATCGGGCTCACCAAGCTAACGGTAAATGGACATGGGCCTGTGGTGCGGTAGCTTTACATGGGCTTGGCTGTGAAATGGTCGAGATCTCGAAATGATCTGTACTCTGCTGCAGCCCGTCAATATAACGGGCTTTTCAGTTGTATTTGGCGAGGAGTGATTCCAGACTGGGCTAGGTGATCTGAGCCCAACGTACCGAATTAGAATAAGTGGCACCAAATACGTACGTAAAAATCTTGATTTCACATCGTATCAGAGTCTTTTATACGGAAATCATTGAATACTTAAATATAAATCGTGGAATCAAACGATTTTATTTTTTTCATACAGGAAAGCCATTTGACAGAATCGAGCGTATTCAGGTAAACTGATTCAGAGAGTTCAAGGCGAACTTTGGATTCTGAAAATAGACTTATTCTTCACAAAAAGCTACGGAGTAGCCTTAACTTTTCGGTAGATATTTTATGTAGTAGTAAAAAAAAAGTACGCTAGCTAGGTCTTGTTTAGATAAAAACAGCTCAAAATTCTCCGTCGGATCAAAATGTCATAACATGTATGGATTATTAAACGTAGAGAAAATAAAAAACTAATTAGCAATGGATGGCCACTGACGAAAACAGTATCAGAGTTCAGAGGAACAGTCGGAAGGAAGCCGCTTCTCCCCGATTGGACGACGGCCGCACGGGCCCCAGGCTCAGTGCCAGCTCCGCCTCGCTCAGCCCCGGCGACCCCAGCGCCAGGCCGATCGACGACGCCACGTCATCGCCCTCCTCGTCCACCTCCTCGTCCTCGCGAACGCCCAACCGATCCGCCGCAGTGGCCTCCCCCATCTCCCCAGCCCTCAACGGGAACAGATCGAGGCACGCCAGGGCCGGCGCCGCCGCCTGGTCGTCCTCGTCCTCGTCGGCATCCTCCTCCTGCGCCGCCGCCGCCGCCGGTTGTCTTACTTTTTCTTTTTCTTTTTTGAGAAATGCTACAAATATGACTGCACAGTGAGACCCATGTACGACTTGGCATAGTTGAAGAAAATATGTACTTCCTTGGGCCAACTTGATGAAAAACCGAGCACCATGATTGGTTAGAAATGGAGAGCTCCTTAAAAGAAAACTATTCAAGATGTCTTATATACATAAGGTCTGTAGAATCGATAGTTCTTTCTGGTGGATATTTCTTTTTTCCTTTCTGGTGGATATTTCACTTTTAAGAGTCAAAGTTGCACTAAAACAAATGCAAGGACATACTAACACAAGCAGTGTAAAAGCGACATACCAGCTGGTCACAAGCATCATGCAAAGTTTTTGTCTTCGTGGCAACACTGGAGTGCAAAGACTGCAGCTCTTCAAATAAGTTCAATGTATCATCAACCTGTACAGATGCACTTTAAAAGGTTAAAACTGAAGGAGCAAAGATGTATACATCTGTGATATCCTTTTTCAATATAAGCCAATAAAAAGCTTTGCAGCCTTACTTGCTTAAGGATGCCATCACATGTGTTGACACGCTCCTCCAATGTACTTTCATAGAGACGATACTTTTCCTCTGTCTGTCAATGAACCAGAGTCAGCAAACAATATTATCACAATCTTTCCATCGCCAAGAGAAATCATGATACGCCCGGCGCAGCGCCTCGTCCTCCTCCGCCGTCCACGGCGTCTTCTTGCACTCCGCCGCCTTGCCCTCGCCGCCGCCGCCGCCGCACTCCGCCTCCATACGTGCGGGCGCCGTAGGGCACGGTACAATCAATGCCGATGGGCACGAGAACGTCGCGCCGCATCTGCTATAATATAGTCACCATCAGATGCAGCGGGCGTTAGCAAAATTGGGACGGAAATTGGGAATCTCGCGGGATATGGAAGGCTAGGAGCGGAGGGTTGCCTATTCTTGGTAAACGCAGTGGCCGTGCGTTGTAAATAAAATTAACTAGGATTTGGAAATTATGAACTGCTTGGGATCGATTTGTACAACTCATTTGCTATCAGAGGAAATCTAGTGAATAAATGAATAAAATCACCTAAGTGGGTCATTTGACTTATTAATTAAATATGATGAATATATATAGTTGTAAAAGAAATCGACTATCTCTCGTTCTCAAGATGATATAGAAATAACGGAAAATTTGCTACAAGACATGCAAAGTGGAGCGTGTTTGCTGAGACACACCGTTGACCGCGTTATATGCTGGTGGACACTCTTCTTTTGTGCAAATTTGCTGGAAGACACCGCTTCTATTAAAATAACGTTTTTCAGCCAAGTAAAAGAGAGAAACGTGATGAAATGTCATTCTTATCCTGACTCCACTTGTCATATTCTTCCCCTTCTCCAATGGTTGTGTCAAGCCCCACGCCCGCCGGTGCTCGCGCTCGCGCTCGCGCGTCGCGGAGCAGCTGCGGTGCTCGCGCTCGCCTCTGGGACAGCTGCACCTCCATCCTTCCCTGAACTCTTTTCCTGATAAACACCAAGAAAACACATTTTAATGAACTCGATGCCAATCATCCATCCACTACTAACCCCAGCCGGAAAAAGGAACATTAAAACAGGACAAACATATTGTTCGAAGGCATTCAATGATATTACTCTACGATGCCAAAAATGCACTTAGTGTCACATGCGAAAAATAGAGTTAGCATGTGTGCTAAATCTAGAATTGCTCCCAAGTTCCCGATCCCACAAAATAAATTACTTAAACCCTGCATTGCAAACTCAAACTCGAACTCCACGGGGTTCCAGTGCAGCCAGGCACAGAATTTGCAGCACTAACTAAGCTCAATTGCAGCTCTACGAAATCCTAGCATTCACCTATTCAAGCAAACAATGCATAAATGACATTTCCTTACCGTTATCTTTCCTTCCCAGCCATAAAATGTTATTTTAATCAAAGCGGTGTGTTCCAGCAAATTGACACAAAACGGCAGCGTATCTCAGCCTATTAGGCGATCAACGGTGCGTCTCAGCAAATGAGCGTCATTTCGCGTGTCCTGTAGCAAATTTTCCCTAGAAATAAGGGTGACACTGTTCTTCAGAATACATTTCGAACAGGATGTTTCGGACTCTAACCTAGCAGCCTAATAAACATGACGTTCATCATCTAGTCATTTTCCTTCTCGCCAATCTCTGGTTCTTCCTCATGAGATGCCATGCTTCCTTTTCAACCGCACACCTGTCTCCAACACAACAGCATCCTTACCTTCCGCTACCGTTGGCCACCATGCTAGCATGTGGGCACCGCGGCATGCTGTTATTCGAGTATACGTATTTCCTCCATTTCAAAATACAAATTGTTTAGTTTTCACTTAAGTCAGACTTCTCTAAATTTGACGCCATAAATATACAAAAGGATAATAAAAGTAAAAACGATCTATGTTTAAAATGTACTAATAATTGAAACTAATACTTTAGAGGCCGTGCAACGTTCAAAACGTCACTATTGTTCTGCTGATTGCAACCACGGAAACTACAACGCCAGAAGAAAACTTCTAGTGGTTGCAACTTCTGACTTCTTGTTTCAAACATTAAATGTGAAATTGTGGTTTCTTTCTGAAGAGTTTATGAATCCACATCTGAGCGAAACTAACTTTTATTTTGTTGTTATGACAGACGGCAATAGCCCCCAAATGAATGACAGATGGAGAACTTAATATACAACGACTACTTACAAAAACAAAAAGAATTCACCGCCCTGCTCGTTCTGTACATCCAATCAAAATTAAGCGACGACAACAGAGAAGCGATGACCCTATGAACTGATTTATTATAGATGAAAAGAGGGAGGAAACTAAAACTAAGGCATAATTACAGTTTCAAGAATATACACATCCGATGCTTGAGAGGTACTCAATGATGCAATCGGATCTGTGCCAATTAGCACAGGAGAATGC
Organism: Echinochloa crus-galli; assembly: GCA_900205405.1. Classification (NCBI taxonomy): domain Eukaryota; kingdom Viridiplantae; phylum Streptophyta; class Magnoliopsida; order Poales; family Poaceae; genus Echinochloa; species Echinochloa crus-galli. The sequence continues at coordinate 879,543 of OAMR01000231.1, read as the reverse complement.
GTTCCAAGCAGGAAGGTCGCTTCGAATGCCATCTGGATCTGTGCCAGTTCAGCAATTTCATGAGAGCAGGACAAAACCGGCATCATCAGTCCAAGAAAAGCACATAAGATCTCTATCATTCTTGCGAGGCATTTTGTGAATCCTCTTCACAAATATTTGATGACGATTTGCTCGGATTGATTATTGCAGGCATCCATTGCTCAGGAATCACAATAAAATAAGCAGACATGGCTTTCCTAAACCTCTTCTTATATTGCATAGGTGAAACGACAGTGGGAGAAGCATTCTTTGGCCCGCCAAGAATCCCAGAAGATTTTACCCATGTTTCAAGGTGCTTGTCCCATGTATACTGCCTCATAAAATCAATAATTCCTAAGACAAGCTCATGTTTCTCCTCATCAACTCCCACGAGCAAGGAATAATCCATTACATCTATTCCCTGAAAGAAGAACAATGGAGCTCATTCATCTAAGGCTCACAATTCGGGGTTCAGGTTTAGATTGTATTTTCATTTACCATATGTTAGGCAATAGAATATCTTAGGCACTAGTATCTATCTAAAGACCTATTGCCTATTGATTTGCAGTGAACCATATGAGTAGTTGGAGAGAGGAGAACTACAGTGAAAGGCCTACAACTATCAGAAAATTAATAAGGTAATCCAATTACAATAGTGACTTGTCATTGTGTGACTGCTTACAAACTTGTAAGCATCCACATTCCACACTCAGGTGATGGAGCCAAATATCCAATTCAAAATGACCAAGATGGCTGAACATGTTATTACAAGCAATCAGCTCAGTGTAGGTGTAGCATTTGCTATTCTTAAAATATAAATGACAGCAACCCATATGCTTGTGTGGTATGTGATTTGCTTAAGGTCCAAAAGCATATTTCCCTCAGCACCATGTAAATCAAAAGTCAAAGCAAAGTGGAAACATGCCAGGCAGATTGGCATTTCATTATCTGCAAAGTTATATTGTTCCCCTAATACTGGAAAAAGGCAAACAGAACCTGAGATCTAACTTACGTTAAAAAATAGCCTATGAAACAACAATTTGATGAAAATAAATGAACATAGGTCTGGCAAGTCATGCACAAATAACATTGGCCAAAAGAGGATTCAATGGAAAAGAGAAATTGAAAATAAGAATGCTAAGCTATGAGTCATGACCACCCTCTTTTGTACTAATAAGAAGCCAGATTTTGATGGAAAAAAAGGGTGAAGATTATTGAACACAAAAAGGTGAGGTTAGAAATAAACCTGGAATCTACTACATTTTCATAAGAGTTGACAGGAACAAATTGATGCAAACTTACAGCTAGAAAAGAAGTATCATTCCAAACAGCTCTTTCTAATAGCCGCTTTGCCTTGTTCCCAACAAAAATCGGCGAAGTTGGCATCGCCTCAATTAAATTCTGGTCAAGAAGGACCTTGTTGCTTCCATTTGAATCTGCATTATACCTTGACCTTGAAGATCCCTTGAGATCATACAGCCTAGTGATATTCCGTCCAAACAAAAGATTTTCCATCACAAGTAAATCCATCTTTGACTCCTTGCCACCCTTTACATGCTTAATTGTAACCTAAGCATTGCAGGTCAACAAAAGAAAATTACTCCCTCCAGTCAGAGGAAAATAACATCCTTCCCATTTTGAAGTTAAGATGTTGCTTTAACCACTAAATTTTGTTTCTAAGATATGGATAATAGGCTACAGAGGCATAATGGTATGCAACAGTATTTTTATGTCACATTTACTCACAATATTTTCATACATCAAAGGAATTTATTCCAGACAATATCTTTACTTAAAATTAATACAACTTTACTGCACAAATTCTTAGTATTGCTTTTCAATAAAAGGGAATACATCTATTTCTTGCTAATTATATGCTCTATTACCTGCAGGCTTGATCCTAAACTGACAATAACTCAAATTTGGAAGTCCAAAACACAAATAAGTTTTAATTTGTACTAAAATTGGTGAATACTAGTTTGATTAAAGAAGAATTCTAATTTGAATCTAAATTTAATCATAATTATCAGATAATTCAAAAGGAGGAACCCAGGGGTCCAAAGGGATACAGAAATAAAAATGACTTAAATGTAAAAAAACTGCCTTTTATTTTTTCTACCAGGCTAACTATAAAATGATTGTGTTTGAAAATATGCCATTCTTGACATAGAGAGTTACTATGTTTTTGAAAGTTTCTGCTCGATTGCTAGTGGGAAAAAGTCTAATTCACCCCCCAACCTATGGTGGGTGGAACACATCACCCCCCAACCTATGAAAATGGATTTTTTACCCCCTGAACTTTCTAAACCCGGACAAATCACCCCCTGAAGCAGTTTTGAAAAATCATAATAAATCACAGAAAAATCATAAAATGGAAAATCAAATTGTGTTGGACTCTAAATGAGTAGATCTATGCAGTGAACATATAATATGGTATGCTTTAGTACAATTTTTTTCAGAAGTACCTTGGAGTCATGAATCCTCGCCAGACCCAACCCACCATCTTCCATAGTGGTGAGAACATTGTATTGCAAAGATCTATGATTTTCTTCATAGCTGTAAAAAATGTACTAAAGCATATCATATTATATGTTCACTGCGTAGATCTACTCATTTGGAGTCACAACACAATTTGATTTTCCATTTTATGATTTTTCTGTGATTTATTATGATTTTTCAAAACTGCTTCAGGGGGTGATTTGTCCGGTTTTAGAAAGTTCAGGGGGTAAAAAATCCATTTTCATAGGTTGGGGGGTGATGTGTTCCACCCACCATAGGTTGGGGGGTGAAGTAGACTTTTTCCTTGCTCTAGTGTTGTTTTCCTTACAAGGTGCCTCCTAATATTAAAGGATCATGACATTGTTTTAAATCAATGAATGGATGAAAATTCTTCCCCACAGTTAAAGTGTAATAACACTGAAGAAGGTTTAAAAGTACCTGATAGATCCCCAAAATTTTTGCTAGGCATGTAGGACTTCCAGTGCTTATGGACTCTGACAGATATTTAAAATATTCTGTGCCAAACTTAAGGAATGATTCAAGCTCCGTCTTTGTAACTTGCTTTATTATAAATCTATCATCCAAAGATTTCGCGAAAAACACATTGCTCTTACCACCTTGTGCTCCCCATTTTTTGCATCGACTGATAGACCTAGAAAAATCAAGCTCAGATGGACAGCAAGACCTTCTTAGTGCTTCAAACTTTTTTGCATAATAGCACGTCACATTATATTTGACTTTCCCAAGTGGTCCACCATCTTCAAAAGACACATTCAAGTGCACCTGATCAGGAGCAAAGGATCCTCTACCTCCAGAGACTGAAGTAACATCATAGTGAGATCCAAATTCCTCGAATAAATGAAATGGATTAAAATTTCCTGAATCATAGACAGGCAATGGAAGTGAAGAATCTTTGTCTCTGTTTTTGCTGCTCTCATCAGACAACTGGAAGCAGTACATGGGTGAAACAAGTGCATAAGAAATAACACTTGTTGGCTCATCATCAAATACTGGGATGACAATGTCATTAGCTCCAGTAGGCAGGAATAATCTAGCTCCACCTTTCTGTGATAGCTCGCAAAACAATTCAACATATTTAGGAGTGTAGTCAGTCAAGGAAGCAAATCTCAGTGGTGAACCAGAGGTTGTGTTTAAGGAACTATTTGATGTCATGTATGGCGCCTTAAGCCATCTAAGTAATTCTTCTGCTGCATCTCCAGACCGGACAGTGAAAGTAGAAGTATGGGGTGGTACAGCCTTGGCTTGACTTTTAACATCTACTGCAGTGCCTTCAACTGAATGTAGTGGTTTCGCCAAGTTTGAATCAGGAACAGGTCCATTCTGACCTCTCCATTTTGCATCCAATGTGTCCGGAATATCAGTAGTAACTGGGAATTGTCCATCAGAAACAACCCTACGTACCCCAGTTCTGGATTCTTGGTTATCCAGACCATCACTAACATCTGCACTAGAAGCATGATTCAGTTCTGCAACATTCCTTGAGCTATTTTCATTAGATTGATTGGCCTGGTTCAGCCCCTCACCTTCACCATAAAGTTGGTGACTAGAGCTCTGTTGTAACAACCCTTCCTTAGCAGCTGAAGGAATTTCTGTGACCTTTGAGCCCTTCTCTAACTTCGGGGCTGCAGTGGAATTAACTGACTTATCGTTAAAATCAGAATTCCCACTTCCAATACGTAAACCAGCAAGTGCATCACAGTACTTGCCACCTGAATTTGCAATGAATTTCAGCCGTTGGTCCCACAAATAGCACAGAAACAAAAGATGCCTTCTTAGTTTGTTAACCTCAAGAATATCAATGAATGGTTGTCCCTTTCTCATATCCTTTTTCAGTAGACTCTTTAATGACTCCTGGGAGATGAAAACTCCAATAATCAGAATACAATACAACTTTATTAAAGAAATTATATGTGTGCAGAAGTAATTAGGACAGTGCTCAATTGATAAAACGTTATATAAAGAAATCCAAAACTACTTTACCATAAAGTCAGCCTTCTCTGACAGTAGGATCTCTTCCAGTTCTCCAATATTTCTTCTCAACTCGAGAACCTTCAAGTTGCCATCAAAAGAACCTGTAATCGGCCTTCCTCCAGAAATTTTGTGGAGTGCATTTAGAACTTCAGAGAACAGAAGTTCAGCTGAGTCATCCACCTGAATCATTAACAATCGATACCAGTGAATTATTGCATACAAAGGCTAATAATGTTAAGCACATCTGCACGTTACCTCTTTTGCTTCTTGTTCTACCCATTCCTGATGCTGGGAAGTGAAATCAAGTTTTGCTGGTGGTAAATACACAGAGTGGACCTTGATTGATGCATATCGGAAGCAAGCAACCATTTCACCAAAGCTGAAATACAAACATGTAAGGCGCAACCCTTAACAATTTGATAAGACGGAAAAGAGATGAGAAAGTACCCGTAGAAGCGAAGGCAATCCCTGTGAAGCGAATGACCACAGCTAGCTACCCTACTTGCTGCTGCATGGTTTGAAAAACTAAGTTCCAAAAATTTACCAAAAGACAAGCCCCAGGCAGCATCAGACATCACTACTCTTTTAGTTGCTGGAGGAAGCCCATTAACTCGAGGACAGCGTAAGCATCTATGCCACATCCAAATTCTACCATCATGTTCACCATCACCAGGCAACTTTACTGAAAGTTTCCTTACTGATATCGTTAAGCTCCCTTGTGGGTGAACATAGCAATAAACATGGGCCTCTGGTGGCAGCTCACAAGAGTGACAAATGTTGCTCTGAAGGTAATAATGAAAGTTAAGTACAAAATATGGTTTTAAAGCAAATGTACATGTATGAAGACTTCAGTCTAACCTGATCAAATAGCTGGTCACGCAGAAACCTGCCTAAAGGTTTGTCAAAGTTACCATAATATTTTATGCGAAGAAGGTGTGGCCGCTCACACAGAGTTTCTTTCCAAACACAACGAGAAGACAGAGAAACCAATATACTCTGATTGTCAGCAGGAGATGCTGGAACTTCATCTGTTTTGGCAACTGAATTATCCTTTGCACTGTCATCATCATGAGAAATTTGTACATTAAGAGGAGCAGCTGGCATATTTGCAACCGTGTCACCAATCTCAGAATTCTTGTCAAATGAATTATCACTCTTAACAGATAACAAATTTGTAGACTGAGAAGGCAATACACCAAAGCCATTAACCAGCGCGTGTCTGGTGGTTCCAGGTTGGCTGTCTTGTAAATTCACTTTTCTATTTACATCTCTAGTACAATCAGGACAGTGGCAAAATGAAATGTTCGAATGCTGAACCAACGGCACAATAGATGATTGAGGAGTCAAGTCCAGCAAACAGGTGTTGCGTCCATTTTGGCTATTGCATTGAACAGATGCTGTTTCATCAGAACGAACTCCCAATACTGTTTGTTCCATTCTTTTAGTGCCATTTTGCAAGTCAAGTGCTTGCAGGCTACTGTTTGGTGATGAGGCACTAGGGATTGATAAGATAGGTATTGTTGAGATGGATCTATCAGCACTGGAAGGTTTATCTGGCAAAGCAACAATAATTGGTGACTTCAGTGGGAGTTCTGGAAGGGTTGCACCTTCATCCACAAGGAATGATGTTTCAAGAGCTAAGTGGTAGGCTGCAAATACTCCATATTGCACAACATGCTTCACTTTTTTTAGCTCATCACCGTTAGCACCTTTGAGCAAGATCTACAAAAAAATAGACATAGTTAGATATATACCTGTGCAGAACCCTATTTTTTTTATGCATTTGTTTCCTGACAGATGTAATGCAGATCATTTATCTGCATGAGGTGATGACAAAGTTCCTAATAAAGCATTCAAGGAACATGTATCCACAGTTACACAAAAATGGTTTTTTTGTCTAAAATGGGGGATTGATGTTCATGGACAGAGCAGTTAGTTCAGTAAGATCTATTGCAGAACTAACATATCAAACCCAATTTCATTAACCTTTTTTTTAAAGATAAAACTTCCAAACTCCATGCTGAACTGAATACTTCAATTAGTTTAATTCCAATTGATCTTCCAGTTCTACTGTTCTTTGTTACAGAACCTGCTGGAATGCTAAAAACAGTGTTTCTGTTGGTGTGTTATTGTAATTTGTGTAAATGTAAGGGACCAATGTGCAAAGATGAATATAAAGAGAAGAGAGGGCTGTGGGGAAGGGTTGACCCAGCCAGAAATTTTCCCCAAATTCATCAGTTTCTCATTCATTATGTTGTTTTCAGGTACCCCAGGTCCCCCAGCAATGGCCTCGGCTACCCCTCAGTAATGAAGTAGGCAAAGGCACAGAGTGACCATGCTGAAACACGAGAAACAAACATAAGCACTATAGCTGAGAGCCTGAGACAAAACATGAATACTTACTGTACAGCCGAAGGGCTTGGGACAGCCTTCAAAAAACATGAGGGTCTTCAGCATTTTCTTCCCACCTTCCCCAGCAGTCCCATGCTCTTCAACATACTTCTCTACATGGAATAAGTCACAACGCCCTAGCTTCTGGGATGACAAATAATCAATCGAGGGAACTATTTGAGCACCAGTGCAGCGGGATATCCTTTCCAGCAGTGGCCTTTTGATATTTAGAACTAGTGAAATGTTTTTCTCTAGAAATAAATCTTGAGCATAGCGAGACACGGATTTCTCTACCAATACAACACTTGGTTGGTGTGCTTTGATCTTCGCAACAGCCATTTTCAAATAATCTGTTTCCTGGAGACAAAAAAGAAAAGTTATGAGAATGCATCACTAACAGCAGCTGTCTACAACCCTGTCAGTGTACTTTGGGTTTATAACATATGCGTGATAACAGACTGCGATTCACAGGTAATACCTGCTGCAGTAAAGTGTCAAAACTTGAAAGCAAATTTGATACACGCTGATATTCAAGTGGATTGTCCCAAGCATAGAGGTGGTGGTGGTCGAGGTGGACCTCGTGGAGGTCGTGGAGGTACTCGTGGTGGCTATGGAGGAGGTCGTGGTGGCCGTGGTGGAAGTCGAGGTGGAGGCCGTGATGGCCCTAGAGCCAATTTGGGCACCACTGAGGAGACTGAGTCTGTTACCTTGACGGGTGAACAGGCTAAGCAAGGTGAGCAACATTCTTCTTGCAAACAACTCCTTTGACAACGAAACTGTAAATAAAGGAATTTACAGACAAAAAAAAACACAAGTGAACATCAAAGAAATGTGTGGCAGACTGGCAGTAATAAGTAAGAAATTCAAAGTGCTATAGATTAAAGAAAAAAGAAAGAGGTGCATATTTGTGGGATATGCCTCTACTCAGAAAGGGTACAAGTGTTGGGATCCTATTGGTAAGAGGTTGTTTGCGAGTATGGATGTGACGTTTCGTGAGGAAGAACCATACTACACAAAGAAGACTGATCTTGATCCATTTCTAGTCCATTTGAATTACAAAGCATTCAATTTGCATAAACTATAAGGGAACGCTCAGAAGCATTTAGATGTGAAGTTATCAAAACATATGAATGTGAGTTGTGATACATGGAAATTAGAGTTCTCTTCAGTCACCGAGAGTGACAGTAGAGAGGGGGAGAATGAGAGTGGTGAAGAAGATGTGCAGGAGGATGATGGTGAAGTGACTCGAAACAAGGTGATTGTTGGGACAATCCCATGTCCTGTGAATGGACCTGTTGGTCAAATGGCACCTTTTCTGCCTGAAGAAGTTGAGAAACTAACGCCCGAAAATGGCCATCAACTATATCTTTCATGGCTTTCTTGTGTTCCTCAGCTGATTTATCTCTACTTCGACAGTGCCCACTGCCAAAGCTACTTGAGCGTAGATATCCCCACTCTCCTGTGGCATCAACCCCCTCATCATCATCACGTTCACCATCATGATCATCCTCTTCGTCCTCAGGTTCTGGCTGTACCCAAAGTGAGCTATTATTTTCAAAGTCCACAGGTTCATTATCCAGCACTTCCATGCTATACATGGAAGAAGACCGAGCATTGCAGCACTCATCAACGCTATGATCTTCATTTTTATCTCCTCCCAGGGGATCAACTAATACTCTCGCATCTTTCCTTGGGGATGTCGATTCTTTTGCATCATCACTGCAGTCAACTTGATGACCATCGAAATACATAGGTCCATAATAGTCATCAGAATTTTGCAAGTGCTGCCCATCCAAATCTGAACGGAAACCTGTGTAGTCATCATCTTCATCGTCACTCCTACGCAAAATCAATGTTAGATTAACGACTTGAATGCAACTTGTAATTCAAAATAAAATGATCCTATTATTTATTTATTGTGATTCATGTGCATGATATTACCATTCATTAGAGCTACGAAAGATAAATCAACTAATGCAGAAATGAAATGCTCATCGCAAAGTAACATCAATAATCTAGCTAAATCAATGTTCCTCTGAAGAATAGACACATTCCTTGGAAAAATGAAGTGAAAAGGATAATATATATGGTGAACTCGAGTCTCTCCTGCATATAGAACATTCATTGCATCATTACAGGCAGTGCTATTCCGAAGGATTGGAGGTGTGCTAAGCAGGATCCAAAGTGGAAGGATGCAATGAAAGAAGAGTTGATTGCTCTCCAAAAGAACAAAACATGGGAACTTGTTCAACTTCCAGAAGGGAAGAGGGCAGTGGGCTATAAGTGGGTCTTCACTGTGTGACTGAGAAGAGAGTTGATGCAATGGTGATATCTCAGTTAGCACATTTCATGTTCTAATCGATCCAAGGGACGATGATTAACAATAACTAATGACCAATTCCAGTCACAAATTGTTGGTTAACCATCAGTCAAGAGCTTATGAATTTTCCTAGACTCATTTGGCCTTTCACAGATAACTGGGCTTGCACCTGTGGCAAAGATGGGTACGGTGAGGACCTTAATTTCATGTGCAGCTAACTTTGGTTGGCCACTTCATCAACTAGATGTGAAGAATGCTTTTCTTCGTGGCGATTTGCAAGAGGAGGTCTATAAGGAAATTCCACCTGGGTTTGCAAATGAACAGACTCTTGGGAAGGTGTGCAAAGCCATGAATATATTATGTAGCCTGAAGCAGTCACCACGTGCATGGTTTGATAGATTCAGGCGAGCGGTGTGTGATATGGGGTACTCTCAATGCAATGGGGATCACACTGTTTTCTACAAACACCAAGGCTCTTGCATCACTATCTTGGCGGTTTATGTTGATGATATAGTGATAACTGGAGATGACGTAGAGGAGATCAAGAAATTAAAAGAAATGCTAGGTAGAGCCTTTGAGGTGAAGGATCTTGGACCACTTCGATATTTTCTTGGGATCGAGATTGCTAGATCACCAAAGGGAATTGTTCTCTCCCAAAGAAAGTATATCCTTGATCTGTTGGCAGAGACTGGAATGCTTGGGTGTCGCCCTTGTGGTTCACCCATTGATAGAAATCACCAAACTTGTGCCGAGTCAGGTGACCCTGTGGATCGAGAAAGATATCAAAGGCTAGTGGGTCGGTTGATATATCTTTGTCATACTCGGCCCGACATTGCTTATGCAGTAAGTGTGGTGAGTAGGTATATGCATGATCCCAGAACTGGGCACCTGGAGGTGGTTTATCAAATATTGAGATATCTGAAGGGAACCCCTGGTAAGGGGTTGTGGTTATCTTCCGTTTTAAGGAGATTGGGGACCTAATAAGGACAATCAAGTCAGAATGTCAGTATAATGAACTGCAAGGCATCATGAATATTATTAGTGAGACTGAGAAGAGAGTTGATGCAATGGTGATATCTCAGTTAGCACATTTCATGTTCTAATCGATCCAAGGGACGATGGTTAACAATAACTAATGACCAATTCCAGTCACAAATTGTTGGTTAACTATCAGTCAAGAGCTTATGAATTTTCCTAGACTCATTTGGCCTTTCACAGATAACTGGGCATTTCGAAATGAATATTGGAATGCATAGAACTGAGGCTACCCTAGTGGTATACTAAAATGAACCAATATGGATCACAAACAATCAAAAGTAGTAACTGGCAGCTGGCACTGAGTTCAGAAAAACACTGTTGATAACTATGCAACACAGGAAGCTGAGGTCAAGGACCTGACCAGTCTATCATATGGCGTGTGGTGGAGATGGAGAGAAGCATTCTCTCTCTCGAAAGGTTCAAAAACTAGGATTGTCTATGTTAAAGGATCCACAGAGAAAATATTATGGCTCAATTAGCAAGTACAACTTGTCCAACACCTCTTAACTCTCTAAGGCTATACCCAAAACTGATATAACAGGCAACAGCATATCACAAGCATGGATGACCAAGATCCTAATCGGTCAATCAATGCATGCATTGAGACGAGTTAGTTTTCCATTTCATAAATAAATGAGCACAATCATCGAAGGGCCATACCTCTGCAAGCAAAAGTTGAATCGATCAGATGAGTTGTCCACATAAGGTGCAGGCTCCAAGGTTGGAGTAGGATCCATCAGAGGCTGCTGCTTCTCACGGTAGCTGTCATCCTCACCGCAGTTGGCCTCGCCGTGGACCGGCATCGACGCGAAGTCGGTGTAGCTTACATTCGTATAGGACGACATCTGGCCGTTCGTGCCCGTGAAGCTGGATTTCTCGCTCCCAACGCTCGCGGCGGACATGGCCGGGCTGGACGGCTGCTGCGGCCCCCCGTCCCCCCTCGCGGCGGCCTCCTCTTCCAGCCAGCGCTGGAAGCAGTAGGTGCAGACTCTGATCCTCTCGCCGTCCTCCCTCGCGGCGTCCCCGGGCGAGCGGGGCACGGAATTGGCCGTGCACCGGGCGCAGAACACGCGGCCGCAGTGTGTGCGTGCGGACGCGCAGGCAGCCGAGCGATGAGCGCGTGCGGGAGAGCAGGCTCGCAAGCGCGTCGGCGCGTTGGTGCAGAAGCCGTCGGCAGGGAGCGCAGGTTGAACGCAGGTTGCTGCTGCGTGGTGCTGTGCGTGGAGAGGCTGCTGCAGGCTGGTGGTGCGTGAGAAGAAAAAAAAAGAAAAGAGGAGTGCTGCTGCAGGCGGTGTGTGAACAGGGAGAAGCATGTGCTAGTCTGGTTGTGTCGTGAGCTGAAGGAGTTGCTGCTTGATCTGCTACTGGTGTGGGGAAGAAGCCTGGTCCGTGTGCGTTCGGCCTGTAGGCAGAGGTGACAATGAATCCTGAAAAGGAAGATGCTGCAAAGAAGGCAGCGTCTGGTAGTGATTCAGGTGTTGTGACAAAGGATGAGATGAGGAGTGAGATGAGGAGTATGATCCAAGAGCTCATGAGCTTGGGCCTGATTGGTGCCAAGGAAAAAGAGTTGAAGTTGGAGCTTTTGCCAAATGATGTGAAGTTAGAGGGCAGCAAGAACTATTTGAGCTGGTCCAGGAGAGTGCGCGTGATTCTTGGAGGCAAGGGAGTGGAGCACTATCTGGAGGAGACCTGTGTTGAGCCAAATGATAAGCTTAGCACTGAGTGGAGAGCTTGGCATGCAACAAACTCTTACCCTAGTATTGGTCTTCGCAGTTGTGAACCATTTGTTCTAATACATTCAGATGTGTGGGGTCCTTGTTCAGTCACCTCTGTGAGTGGTGCTAAGTGGTTTGTCACTTTTATTGACTGTCATACTCGCATGACATGGATCTATATGCTTAAGTATAAAAATGAGGTGTTTCAGTGTTTTCAAGACTTTCATAAATTGGTTGCAAATCAGTTCAATGCAAGGGTCAAGATCATTCGGAGTGACAATGGAACGGAGTATGTGAATAATGAGTTCAAGTCATATATTTCAGATCAAGGGATCATTCATCAAACAACTTGTCCTGGAACTCCATCTCAGAATGGTGTGGCTGAGAGGAAAAATCGGCATTTGCTGGAAGTAGCAATGTCTCTCATGTTTCAGATGAATGTACTAAGTATTTGTGGAGTGAAGCAGTAATGACAGCCACATATCTCATCAACCGAATGCCATCAAGAATACTTGATATGAAATCTCCTGCTGAGCTCTTGCTGGGGAGGTGTGACTTTAAAGTTCCACCCAAGGTATTTGGTTGTGTTTGCTTTGTGAAGGATCATCGACCTACAGTGGGCAAGTTGGATCCATGTGATGATGATGATGGAAATTCAGGGCAAGGCAGATAGGGTGAAACAGGCAGGAAGATCGGTGGAGCAATATGCCAGTGAGCTCCAGTACCTATGGGGAGAGCTAGATCACTATGCTCCTCTCCAAATGAGGATACCAGAGGATGCTCAGGATGTTCATAAGTGGGTGGAGGATAGGAGAGTGACTCACTTCCTGACGAACCTGGACCCTCAGTTTGAGATGAGAAGAGCTGCCTTCTGTCACCAGGACAGCCTCCCTACCTTGGAAGAAGCTATTTCAGCCATGATTGATGAAGAGAGCAGGCTTCGGGTGATGACTACTGGCAATCCAGTGAAGCCGACCTATGTGGCACTTGAAGACAGGGAGTGTTACAATTGTGGAGAGAAGGGACACCTAAGTTATGATTGTCCCAAGCATAGAGGTGGTGGTGGTCGAGGTGGACCTCGTGGAGGTCGTGGAGGTACTCGTGGTGGCTATGGAGGAGGTCGTGGTGGCCGTGGTGGAAGTCGAGGTGGAGGCCGAGGTAGAGGCCGTGATGGCCCTAGAGCCAATGTGGCCACCACTGAGGAGACTGAGTCTGTTACCTTGACGGGTGAACAGGCTAAGCAGTGGGAACAGTGGCAGAAGGGCAAATCTTCTGAGAGCACTTCACCTGACGACCACACCTCCAACTTCGGTAACTTTGTCAACTATGCCCACATGGGCAAAGGTACTCAGGCACAGGCACTTGCATCCTCATATAGGCATCACATTGATTGGGTCATAGATTCAGGAGCATCAAAACATGTCACGGGCATGTCGAGTCCCTTTAAAACATACACTCCATACACCCATTCTGAGTCTCTCCAAACTGCTAATGGCGCATCCCAACAAATCCATGGTGTAGGGTCCATAGAATGCACACCATCCCTTAGTCTATCCTCTGTCTTGCATGTTCCCTCATTTCCAGTCAATCTCATCTCTGTAAGTTCAATTATTGATCAATTTAAGTGCACAGTAACATTTGATGAGAACTCTTGTGTCTTTCAGGAGAGGGGGACTGGGAGAAGGATTGGGACTGGAGTCAGGCGTAGTGGGTTGTGGTTCATCAGCCATGAGGAGTCAGCACTGACAGCAGCTGTCGAAGGAGATGTGAAGGCAATTCTGCTACTTCACTGTCGGTTAGGACATGTGTCTTTTGAGAGCTTATGTCGGGTGTATCCTGCTATGTTTAAGCGAGTGGATAAGAGTAGACTTGTGTGTGATGCATGTGAGCTT
>OAMR01000231.1:851629-865059 GCA_900205405.1 Echinochloa crus-galli | reverse complement strand
GATCCTAATCCAATCAATGCACGCATCGAGACGAGTTGGTTTTCCATTTCATAAATAAATGAGCACAATCATCGAAGGGCCATACCTCTGCAAGCAAAAGTTGAACGGATCAGACGAGTTGTCCACATATGGTGGAGGCTCCATGGTTGGAGTAGGATCCATCAGAGGCTGCTGCTTCTCAGGGTAGCTGTCATCCTCACCGCAGTTGCCCTCGCCGTGGACCGGCATGGACGCGAAGTCGGTGTAGCTTACATTCGTATAGGACGACATCTGCCCGTTCATCCCCGTGAAGCTGGACTTCTCACTTCCAGCACTCGCGGCGGACATGGACGGGCTGGACGGCTGCTGCGGCCCCCCGTCCCCCCGCGCGGCGGCCTCCTCTTCCCGCCAGCGCTGGAAGCAGTAGGTGCAGACCCTGATCCTCTCGCCGTCCTCCCTCGCGGCGTCCCCGGGCGAGCGGGGCACGGAATTGGCCGTGCACCGGGCGCAGAACACGCGGCCGCAGTGGCGGCAGTGGTGGCGCCGGTTCAGGATGGTGAACTGCGCGTCGCAGTCGTAGCACACGCGGCAGCTCTGGTCCGGCATCCAGAAGTCCCTCGACAGGTCATGCGGCAGCGGCTGCCCCGCCGGCGCAGCCGACTGCAACGCGGGCGGCGGCGGCGGCGACTGCTCGCCCCGCCGCGGCATCCACGACTTCACGGCACCGAACAGCTCCACAAGGCGCCCCTCCGGTGATCCCATCATCCACGCCACGCGCACCACCGCCACCACCAGCAGCTCCACCCCTCATGCTCAATCCGGCGACGCCTCAATCGCCATAGCTAGCTTCTCCCCAAGCCAAAACCGCTCCCACTTCCGCGCCGCAACCCGCCAACCAGATCAGATCACTCACCGGTGGCAGCAGTGGCAGCGGCAGCAGCTCACAGCATCGACGAACTGGGCGCGACTTCGACCTGGCCACCAGGAATTCGACGCGGCCGGATCGAAGCGAAGCAGCTAGGAATCGCGGAGGGGAACTGATTTTGGCTTAAGAAAAAAGAGATTAATAACTCGGGCTGAGATTAGGGGCTGAGGGTTCCAGAAGGGCGCCAGTAGAGCACGGGAGGCTGGAGGGTGCGGATTCACGGGGACGGGATAGAAAGGGAGGGGGAGATGGATTAACTGACGCGTCTACGTTTTTTCAAATCTCTGGGTGGATTTTGTATTTATGTTCCTTTTTCTCTGCCTTTTAGCCGGGATTATTTCCTTTTCTTGCTGCCACCGCTCTCTGCACTCCGAGTTTTCGCTATCCTCCTTTTCACTTGCTTACCCTCTTCTGGATTTATTATGGTTTTTAATCCTCTTCTTTGCCCGATTTTATTGTGTTTTTTCTTTCAAAAATTCAAAAACAATATTTATTACATCTTTCCTTCCTGCTCATGCTATCTTTGCAGAGCGGTGAGTCGGTGACACTCCTTAAAGGCTGTAGCAACTAACTAATTCTTTGTTGAAATTGTTCACCTATTCAATTCACGCTGTTTACATGCTTTAAAGGCTAACGCGAGTTTTTTTAAGCTTATGTGATCGTCTAACAGATGTATTTTTAATGTACGATTTAGCAGTGGCTTATACAATCATATATTTTTATTGCTGCTATTATTATTATAGTGCATCTCAATACGGGTACATTGCATATGTGTGAAGGTGATTTGATGGCAACACATACTTTCATTAGATGCACTGTAATATTGATAATTATTCATACTTAAGTTATTTTGTAAGATGGAGTATCGTATGTGCGTAAAGACCGAATATCCAATTGATTTTGTATTCTACCGTCATTGTTTTTGCATGTTCTCTATTGAAAAATGTATACTAGTGTGTCCTAGTGACTCGTGTCATCTTTCTACAATAACTTATGTCACGTTTTATCACTATCAACTCTAGCTATTATTTATCCATGTTGGTACGTATCAATCTAAATATATTATTCGCTTTATTGAGAGCTACTATCAAATTTTGTAGGTATCGACAGTGGACCTATATTCAAGTGAATCTCTTTGTTTCTTTCTATGTAGTGGTAATGTAATGTGTATGTTGCTATTAAATTTCTTTTGTTTATATATATTTACTTGAAAAATGTATTTGTATATCTTATAGATGTGTCCTATAGTATACTGGATCATCTCTTATCATGGTGTTCATCAGCCGGTTTATAAGTAGTGTATAGTGTTTTTACTCTATGCCCGTTGGTTGTGAAGGCTGACTCAGTGGCTATCTTTCCATTGCTTGCTCTTTCTAGCCAATAACAAGTGGACCATCCCATGAACTTGCGCTGATTGTTTTGGGTATGATACTGGAAAGCCTCCATGCTTTGTTAATTAGCTATAGTGGAATTGACACTGCACACACCTTTGTTCTCCTCTTGCTCAAATTCTCAAGATAAGATGGATGTTTTTAAAATTTCATGGATACGAGATGCTGGGACAGAATCCACGTAATCATAAACACGTGTCTTGACATCCAAATATTCCCAAATCATTTAGGGGCAAAATATGGGATTGGGCATTAATTACTCGAGTTGTGCTGATGGCTACGATTTTAGATATTTACTAGTAGTATTTGCTTGATGTGTCAAATATACTTAAGGAGAACCTAAACAGCAGGGACACCATCGGACACGTAATATGTCACGGTGTCATGTTCAATCATCACATGCTTGGGTTGAATCTTGGACTACTTCTGTTCAGGTGTGCTGTACTGGAGCACAGGCATATCCTCTAATTAATTGCAAGTCGTTTTCTCCTTAGGGATATTTTGACTGCAGTTAGCTTCCGTATTGTCTGATTAGTTTTCTTCGTACCACATATCTTTTTAGATAAAGGATAAAATCCGGCCTCTATATCCACAAGTGGATATATATAGCCAAAAGTTACAAAGAGCTCTTAGAATCTAATCCTCAACAACGAGGAGCTCACAAACACAAGAAGAAAACTCTAAGGAAAAGAAAAAAACTAGAAGACTCAGCTTCAATCTTCTTCTCTGCCCATCCTTCTACCTTGCATTGTCTTTATAAGCCTCACCAATCCATCACCTTCTTCGTCTACTTAGAAACTTGATGACGGGCTGAACCATACTCGACCTTGAACATAAAGCAACCTCTACGCATTCACTCCATCAAGTTGCCACCACTGACGATGCCTAGCAACGCCAAACCCGGAGGCAAAATGGTGCGAAATGGACCTTCAAGACGGTGCCTCCAAGAAAGAAACGACGTCGAAGACGCCGCCACCGCCCCACCGGCGAGCCGGAATTAGGTTTTCACCCGGAATTCATCCAACACTAGCAGGGAAGCATCTCAACAACGCCCCAAGGAGGGAGAACGACGTCGCCTGACGCCGTCGTTGTCGACACTGGCGTCCCGGGAATGACTTTCGCCTGATGTCCCTGCAAGGTTGTAATCCATTTCGAACGTAAACGCATCAAGAGAGACACATGCTTGGGTTGAATCTTGGACTACTTCTGTTCAAATGTGCTGTACTGGAGCACATGCATATCCTCTAATTAATTGCAAGTCGTTTTCTCCTTAGGGATATTTTGACTGCAGTTAGCTTCGTGTTGCCTGATTAGTTTTCGGGGTACTACATATCTAGCCCGACACATTGAGTGCATGGTCTTTCAAAACTGCATATCATGCTACAGCTGCTAGATCCTCCGCTAGGATTTCATAATGCAGGCTAATGGTTGGGCTGTCAATTTCATAGGGGTTCAATTTCGACTGAAAGACCATTTTGACTCCTTTTGAGCTCATTTCTTTTCTGAGCTCGTTAGTGATGTTTTAAGACGTACGGAAACTATTTTCAGAAGTTGTGCTCTCCTGTTTTCGGAAAGAAGAAAAAACTCGGTCGGACCTGGTTAATCAGGAACTAAATTGGGATTATTTAGCTAGGTACGTATACAAGCATACGTCTGTATGTCGACAATAATCCAATTCGCTGAAAGTCTGAAACTCTGGAGATACGTATCATTGTTGAGAAGGGCATCGTACTGATGAGTGATGAGCGACCATCAGGCGTAAAATAACCCAAATATTCCGACGAGACTTTTGGCGTGTCCTTAATTGGCAGGTTACGCGCGGCGAAGGGGCTCCGTGAAGGTCGCTTTCAAGTGGGCCCAACTCGGCCGACCACAGCTGTGCCATTCACACGATCTGCTGCGAATCACGCAATCAAGCATTCAGGCGCGTCCCAAACCAACCCCAAGAAAACATTACCCAATTTTTCTGGCCTGCCAAAAAAAAAGTTCGCCAGGAATCCGCGATGCGTTCTGTGATTCTGTCTCCCTCGACGCCTCCACGGCTCCACCACACACGTGCTGCTCATGCAGGCGACCAGACGAGACAAAGGACTGGTGGCAGGTACTATTTCATAACTGTATTTGAGTATGCATGGAACGTTCTCGATCGATACATACATGATTGACCCATACGTAGTTTTCTTTTCGAGTTTGATGGACCCATATCAAATATCATGCAGCAGTTTAAATCCATTCGAATAAAAGAAAAATGCAGTGGTGTGTGTTCATGTTTTCTCGGCAACAGCACTACAGCAGCCTGGCTGTGCTTGGCCATTTCTTTCGCAACAGCTCTTATCATCTTTAACATCTTTTTGTACTGACGCCGATGTCTCCCCTGTGCGTTGATGTGATGATGTGATATGGAGGAGTATCGAGATGTCTTCCAACAAGAGAGCGACTTGAACGGTCCGAAAATGACATTTTCCACGCGTGAGTGTACTACTAGTAGTTCTCGCGGAGAAAATCCAAGGCATAGAATTGCTCGTTGCGAAAAAAGGGGACATTTACTATCTACTGAATTTTTTTAATTATCTACTGAATATTCTCTAGCTACAGAACAAATTTCTTTTCCAATACCTTAAGTAAAGAAAGGTAAGATTGCCAGTTAAAAGTAAAGTTTACCGGTTCAAAATTATCTCAAGTTACAATTTAAGGGTCTGTTTGGACTGCTTCCGTAATTGACCAGGCTAACATACGGTGAGCCACGACTTGCCGCAGCTGCGGCGGACGAATCGTCCGCCACACTTTTGGCGTGGATTTCTGCAGCAAGCTACATGCAAAGCGCCTAACGTTTTGCGGCACGCCGAACTTGCGTCACAGACCAAACGGCTGCCTAAACAATTGTGGCACGTCGAACCTTAGCGCGGCGACCTGTGGCTATCATCTAAACACAGCCTAAGATTCAAAATGTTCAAATTTTAAGAAAAAAATGGAATTAATTTTTTTTGTAATTTGAACCAAGGTACTACCTCCGTTCCAAATTACTATTTATTGTTTACTTTTTTGCTTAACATTTGACCATTCGTCTTATTTAAAATTTTTCACAAGTATCATTTATTTTAAATGTGACTTGTTTTATCATCGTATATATTTTAAATATAACCTATTGGTTTGTATATTTGGACAATTTTTTCAAATAAGACGAATGATCAAATATCATGGAAAAAGTCAACAAGGAATAGTAATTTGGAACGGAGGTAGTATTTTATTAAAAACTCGTAGTTTCATCAGATATTAGTTAAATTTATGTATGATTGTAATTTTCTATCACATATATAAATGATAAATATTGTATATTACTGGATAAACCATCAGTCAAAGCCGTGTTGCTTCAAATGGAGGGAATAAGGGGACATTCAATACTGAAAGAAAGAGGAAGGGTTGGGAATAAGTGGACATTCAGCCGTGGAAACCATTGTTACTCTTTGGCTGCGTTTAGTTCCACGAAAAATGTGGTCAAAAAGTCACATCGAGTTAAATCCGACATTGTAGCACTTTTCGTTTGTTTGTGGTAATTTTTGTCCTACCATGACCTAACTAGGCTTAAAAGATTTGTCTCATCGTATACATCAAAACTATGTAATTAGTTTTTTTATTTACCGACATTTAATATTCCATATATGAGGAGAGAGATTTGATGTAATGTGATGAGACCTTTTACATAGTAAAATTTTGAGTGCGGTTTTTGGAACTAAACACAGCCTTTGCTTGGAAACCTGACAACGATGCGCATAAATGCATTGCACTAATCCTGTTCAGTATTCTACCATCGCCTCCCCAACCTAGCTCTCTTTGTACCCAATACCCATCCTTCGGTCCATGTGATATGATGAACTCCATCGTAGCATGACTCTATTTTCCTTGATTTGATATGTTCAATTCATTAGGGAGGATACAAACGTTGGTTAGATAAGCCAAAGCCCAAAGGGGGGAAATAGCGAATGAGTTTCCCCTGCAGTTGAGTGCCTGCAGTTTGTCTCGCTGACAGGTGGGCCTGATTGCAACTAGACCCGCCTGTCAGTGACTCAACTGCAGTGACTTAATTGCAGAGGAACCCTTTCCAAAATAGCATGGAACAGCTGGTGCCACAGGAACCAAATTCAAAAATTGTGTCATCCTGTAGGATAACAACTACCCCAAGATTTGCACTTGCACAGCTAGGATTCAGCCGAGGTCATAGTTTGGCCACGTAAGACATGCTTAGCTACACGTCATTTTCAAAGTTAAGCAATTGATAGCGTGCGCGTGTTGTTCAAGTGTTCGAACCAACACAACAAGCAGGCCCAACAGACCTACAATCTGGCTGGGCTCAATGACGACAGGCCTAAGATCATCATCTGCAATCAACAACATGCACACCTAAAGCCCAAAATGAAGGATAAGCTTCAAATTTTTGTAATTGAACCAAGATATTTTTTTTACAAACTTGTAGTTTCATCAGACATTAGTTAAATTTATGTATGGTCAAAATTTTCTATCACATATATAAATGATACATACATACTCCCTCCAGTTTGATAAAAGAGATCGTTTAGGACAGCGACACGGTCACCAAATCACAACTTTGACTTGTCTTTTCTATAAAAACATTTTTTGGAAAGTTATATATGTATATATTTTGATGAAAGTAATTTTCAAGACCAATCTATTTATATATTTTTCACATTTCTAAACTCAACGACTTAAATGTTATTCATAATTTATATTCTTAATGTTCGATTTAAACCTTGTCTAAAACGACGTCTAATACCAAACCGGAGGGAGTACTCTATATCACTGGATAAACCGTCAGTCAAAATCGCGTTACTTCAAATGGAGGGAATAAGGGGACATTCAATAATGAAATACTCCTTGACCCTCCAGTTTCGTCACGCCTCTCGGTCTATGTCTTCCTCTTTTATCTGCTTGAAAACCTGACAACGATGCGCATCTAGTTCTTTGTACCCACCCCATCCTATGTATAAACGAATACACTAATCCTGTGAAGTATTCTACCATCACCTCCCCATCTAGCTCTTTGTACCCACCCATCCTTCGGTCCGTGTGATATGATGAACTCCATCGTAGCATGACTCTATCTTTAATTTTCCTTGATTTGATATGTTCAATTCATTAGCGAGGATACAAACGTTGATTAGATAAGCCAAAGGGGGAAAATAGCATGGAACAGCTGGTGCCACAAGAATCAAATTAAAAAATTGTGCCGTCATGTAGGATAACAACTACCCCAAGATTTGCCCTTGCACAGCTAGGATTCAAGTTCAACCGAGGCCACGTAAGACATGCTTAGCTACACCTACACGTCATTTTCAAAGTTAAGTCAATTGATTGTAGCGTGCGCGTGTTGTTCGAACGAACACAACAAGCAGGCCCAACAGACCTACAATCTGGGCTGGGGCTCAATGGCGACAGGCCTCAAATTATCATCTGCAATCAACAACATGCACGCCAAAAGCCCAGAATGAAGGAGAAGCTTGCATTTTTCAAGAAGCTTGCTCGTTCTAACGCGCAAAATTTTGCAAGAAACCAAGAAGGCAGCGGCATTGTTGTTCCATGCAAGAAGCGGGAACTTTTTACCCAACTCCAAAATTAACCAGACTTCCTCGAATCTCTCAGCGCCGTTGTTTCTCCAGAACGACAAAGGAACGATGCCACCTGCCTTCACACGTTTGCTCTTTCTCCGTCCTCTCTGCCTTTCACCAGGTAAAGGCAGAGGGAGAGAGAAGAAGAAGAAAGAGGGAGGGGGGAAACAACTCGCCGTTGACCATGTCGACGGCCTTCTCGGACTTCGGCCCGCTCACGGAGCGGCGGCGCGTCGAGAAGCAGCGGCAGCAGCGCCGGCGCGTCATGATCGCCGCCGGCGCCGCGTCGGTGGTCCTCATCCTCATCGTCATGGGCGGCGCCGACAAATGAGCAGTGTCGAGTTAACAAAGAACGCGCACACAGGATATTTACCATACCTAACTTGAAGGCAACATCATCATTTTTAGTAGAAATATCTTTCAGGGAAGCATACTAATAAACAATTGGATACCGGGAATTTTCTAACACTTCAAAACAGAAAATGAGTCAAATTTCATCCAAATGTCCACAATATAGAGAAAGAAGATATGCAATATAAACCCACGATGACAAAGATAATTACTCTGCCGAAAAAGCCAGTAGCCGAGGTCACCCGGCGCGGGTACGAGCTCCGCGTCTGGCTCAGCGCCGTGATCGCGCACATGGAGACCTGCATCGACGGGTTCCCCGACGGGGACCTGAGGAAGAACATGACCCGGGCGATGGAGGCCGGCAAGGAGCTGACCAGCAACGCGCTCGCCATCATCGAGAAGGCCACGTCGCTGCTGGCCGCGCTCCACGTCACGGCGGCGGCCGGCCACCGGAGGCTGTCCAGCGTCAGCGTCGGGGAAGACGACGACGACGACGCGCCGCCGTGGGTGAACGGGCAGGAGAGGAGGCTGCTCAAGGGCAGCAACAACTTCCAGAGCAGGCTCACGCCCAACGTGGTGGTGGCCAAGGACGGCAGCGGCAAGTTCAAGACCATCAACGACGCGCTCAACGCCATGCCCAAGGCGTACACCGGAAGGTGCCGGCGCACGCGCATGCGCGTGCAATGCCTCCATTAATTCATCCATCCATGCTCTTATAATTTCTCCTCACATCCGGCTACGGGAAGCTAGCTCTCGAGCGTACGCCGATGACCCTTGTGCTCTTTCGTGCGCGAGACTGCAGGTACCTGATCTACGTGAAGGCGGGGGTGTACGAGGAGTACGTGACCATCACCAAGGCCATGGCCAACGTCACCATGTACGGCGACGGCGCCATGAAGACCATCATCACCGGCAGCAAGAACTTCGCCGACGGCCTCACCACATTCAAAACCGCAACCTTCAGTAAGAATAAGCTTCTTGCACGCCTGGCGCGGCCTCAATATTATCATCGCTGACACACGGCGGCGTGGGTATTGGCAGATGCGCAGGGCGACGGGTTCATCGCCATCGCGCTGGGGTTCCGCAACACGGCGGGTGCGGCGAAGCACCAGGCGGTGGCGCTGCTGGTGCAGTCGGACAGGTCCATCTTCCTCAACTGCCGGATGGACGCGTACCAGGACACGCTGTACGCGCACTCCAAGGCGCAGTTCTACCGCAACTGCGTCATCTCCGGGACCATCGACTTCGTCTTCGGCGACGCCGCCGCCGTGTTCCAGAACTGCATCCTCGTCCTCCGCCGCCCCATGGACAACCAGCAGAACATCGCCACGGCGCAGGGCCGCGCCGACGGCCGCGAGAGCACGGGCTTCGTGTTCCAGTACTGCCGCTTCGCCGCCGAGGCGGCGCTCAGGGACGCGTCGCGCCCGCCCATCCGGAGCTACCTCGCCCGGCCGTGGCGCGAGTTCTCGCGCACGCTGATCATGGAGTCGGAGATCCCGGCGTTCATCGACAAGGCGGGGTACCTGCCGTGGAACGGCGAGTTCGGGCTCAAGACGCTGTGGTACGCCGAGTACGCGAACCGGGGGCCCGGCGCCGACACCGCCGGGCGGGTCACCTGGCCGGGGTACAAGAAGGTGATCAGCAAGGAGGAGGCCGCCAAGTTCACCGTGCGGAGCTTCTTGCACGCCGAGCCGTGGCTCAGGCCCGCCGGCGCGCCGGTGAAGTACGATTTCTGGGCGTGAGGCCAGGAGAGGGCATTCGTTTTGTGGCGCGCATGCATCTGATTCCGAGGAGACCAGACAGAGGCGCGGCAGTGATGGAAGCAGAGGAGATCATCTGGCGATCCTCATATGCATGGCCGGTTGCCAAATTTGGTCCTGCTCAACGTAGTGTTGGGTGCATGCTGATGATCCGTAAACGAGACGATCAGACGGTGTTGTGATAGTGGCCATAATCCTTGTACATTGTATGACTTGGATACTGTACATGTATTTTGATGTATCAGATTTTGTTTTCAGTGTAACGTATTTATGAGCTGCAAAAGGAAGAAAAGATGATAGGTTGATATCTATATCTAGGGGCCGAATAACTGACTTGCTGGTAGACTTCAGAACTTGATAACTTGTAGCATTCAGATCATTTTAGCCCCCCTTCAGAGGAATTCTGGCCATTTTAGTTTTGTTTTTTCTATTATTAGAGACCTAAGAGTAGCACACGAATCTAAAACATTTGGAACATGTGAGAATCGATAGGTGCACTGCTGAATTCAGCCCCAGTTCTCATAAGCACTTTTGTTTAAAACAACACAATCAAGTAACTAGATGGCATGGGAGGCCTCCTTTTCTCCCAGCGCTATGGACATCACCTTATGTACCCATCCAGTATACACATCTTTGGATTTGAAAGCATATTTAAAGACCTGTAACATATAGAGACCAGAAATATCTGAGACATCCTCCATCATTAACGACGACAAATGAGCAGTGTCGAGTTAACAAAGAAGCACACACAGGATATTTACCATACCTAACTTGAAGGCAACATCATCATTTTTAGTAGAAATATCTTTCAGGGAAGCATACTAATAAACAATTGGATACCGGGAATTTTCTAACACTTCAAAACAGATAATGAGTCAAATTTCATCCAAATGTCCACAATATAGAGAAAGAAGATATGCAATATAAACCCACAATGACAAAGATAATTACTCTGCCGAAAAAGCCAGTAGCAGGACAATCAACAAAAAAAAGGTGACAATAGAGGAAAGTCTAGATCATTCAAGAGACAAATGTGTATGATAAGGGTTGTGGTTCCATTGGATAAAAGCCACACGGTGATCTATAATCACATCAACGACATTCATATGATCTGAATTCCATGCCCGTGCGTATGGAAGTATGGAGTATCATTCTAGCTATACCAACAACAATGTACCATAGTTCATAAGTTAGAAACTAGAATCTAATATGGTTAATGTATCTCCTAGTGGATATGAGTGATCACAAAGCTAAATAGCAAGTTCAGAATACAAAACTATTGGCAAAAATATAAAGGATGAAATACGAGCTTTGTTAATTAGTTTAACCACAAATCTATTTAGCTTACCTCTACATCAATCACTTTTTTGTGGTCATCCATATCCTTGGGAGCAGAGGATCTTTGTACTTTGTCTACACATGGAAATGAGAAAGGGTTGATGAGAAGAATGGTCATTTCAACAACATCAACCTAACTAGCTAAAGATGATGAGAAGAAATAAGTTAGTTATTATGCAACAACAGAATTCTGGATAATCTTCACTTACCGCTAATAAAGAATTTACCATTCAGTTGGCAGCTTCCTCTGTTTTGTTGCAGTATGCCGTATCTGGCAGTTGGATAGCTCCGCACCACCACCATGACGCCCATGAATTATGTGATTGAACTATCATGCACAACTTTCGTAATGTCCAACGCCTAGAAAACCGGTGTTCCAAGTGCATCTAATCTCCATCTCCTCAGGTCTCTGCCTAACATCTTCATAGCAATCTCACAACATTATCTTTTTTCTGCCTTGCTGAAAGGAGCACAAGTCATGGACTTCAACAAAGCGAAATAGGAGCAAACTAAATGGCATTAGCGATCATGACAGTATGAATTAGATTGTACATTATGTCCTTAACAAAATTCTCCCTATAAAAACAATTTTTTAGGATGGAAGCGGCAAAAATTTTAAAGGATATATTTAAAAAGTTCTATTTCGAACATCTATCTCACAACTAACCCTTAAGTAAAATGTGATTTTGCAATAATAAACAAAAATTTAGAATAGCAATTTTCAGGTTTTGTTTATTACAGGACTTGTAGTTCAATATACCCAATCAAGTATGCAATATGCTAAGACCTGACAACAAATTATAATTTACAAATTCAGTAAGGCACATAAAAAATGTCAAACCATGAACATACAAAAAAACAGAGGCACAAGGAGTGGGGGGTAGGAAAAAGACACTATGCAGTGCATGCTAGCAGAATCAGCAGATATAAATCTAATAGATATAGCACACCGGTTCAGGGAACAGAATAGGAAAACATATAGCTAAATAAGAGAGGGCGAGACAATCTCTGGGGCGGACACAATAGTATTGGGAAGCTAAATAGAAAATGTGATAAGAAAAAGGACGTTTCTACTCTATACGATTCTATAAAACCCTAAAACCATATAGAGAAACATCAATCTCTCAAATATATAGTGCATAAACAGATACAAAAACAACAAAATAATGAGAAGATTTATTCATTGGTGTTGAGTTATGACTATCCGTAGGAAGAAGATACAATTTTAGAGGAAATGTGAATAAAGATCGCCATGGGGTTACCGTGCTATTTGGCCTCCTTCTCTATGAATAATCCATTACAAAAAGAAACTACAGAAAAAATGAACACAGAAAAAAACACAAGCAAAACCCAAAGTACATATGAGGGCATAGATGCGCAAGAAGTTGGAGAATAGATGCGCATAGATCCAACGGCCTCATGGAGAATGATTGGATTTTGTGGATTCGGTTTCAAGTTGGAGAATGGTTGGATTTTGTGGGTGAAATTTAGTCTATTAGAGAAAATTCTTATGCCATGGTCACCGAGTAGGGTTCAACTGAATCAGATTGGCTTTGGTCCTAGGGTTTCCAACTTTTCCATTCAATCCCCTTTTTGATTTTGATTCTCTAATTCTCTTCCCTTCTACTCCAGATTGCTATGGATTTGGGATATGATCTCTCGGGTCAGTTGTTGTTCTAAGGATTTTTATGATTTTTGTGAAAATTTTGCCCTTCCCCAATGGTTATTCAGTGCGGTTTGATTGCAATTCTGATTATTTAGTAATCCCTTCAAATTTTTTCGTGCCATTTAGTAACATGTTGCTTCTTGTGAATAAATGTCTGTGTGGATTTGCAAGCAGTTAAAGGTCATCAACGACAAGTTAAGAAAGTTCTTCATCCGCCAACAACAGCCAGTTCGCCTCAGTAGTACGTTTTCCTCACCATGCATCATGACTAGGTCAATGACCTCAGCACCACAAACATGCGGTGAGTTACCAATTTGAAGGTTCGTTTCTTTTTGTATGGCAAACCATATCATGGTCAAGGAGGGAAAACTTTAGGATGTACACGTCTTGTTGATAATT